>ML831936.1:58784-81845 GCA_009831015.1 Picea engelmannii | reverse complement strand
GATGCGGGCAAAATTCTCCATCATTTCGTCCCTCTGTCGTGTGAGAGCTTGCTCAAGCAACAGATTGATAGGATCGTCTGCTCCATCGTTTTTCTTTTCTTCCACCATTGAGGGTTTCTTGGGTGTGTGAGAGAGATTGTCTTCAAGAGAGACAAGCTCAAGACCCAACTTGCTATACTTGGACCTCGTCAAGGACATGCACTAAAAAACGATCAAGAGCAGCGTGCTCTGATACCACTGATCCAGATTATTTTCGGCATGAAATGAGAGCGGAGATATAATAAATAAATGCACAGAGATATCGCGTATATCCAATAATATAACATAAATATATTATAGATGCAACCATAAACACAAAGATACAGTAATACACGATTTCTATTAATGAAAGAAATGTACAGAGACTGTAAAAATACAAAGTGAAAGACTCGCTAGAATGGTGGCATCTTATCTCTGAGAAGAGATGTGACGGCTCCTCGCATTCATCAGAAGATGATTACAATGAGGCTCTGAAGGCCTTTTTACAATAAACATGAATGCCAAAAACCCTAGACATCCAAAAACCTAACCCTAGGAGATGAAGTGCCAAAAGTCATGTGGGGCCCGTTTGGGTAAGTTAGTACATCACACCATTTTCTGGTGTCCTTCTTTGTCTTCCCGTGACCCTTCTTTTCCTTTGTCTTGGACTGGTTTTCGGGAGACTATTTGTTAGGGTCGTCTTTGTCATACTTTGGTTGTTGTGGATTTGCAGACCCGAATTTCTGTTTGTTTTGGTGCTTAAATTTCTGCTCAATTTTAACAGCATATCGATAAGCAACACCGAGTGATGAGATGTCCAGAAAATATATTTCAGTCTGGATGTATCTGTGTAGAGCCCCACGGTATTTCAGAACCAAATGTCAGTCGAAGTCTTTGATACCCAACTTGGTGCGCAAGGTATGGAAGGTATTGGTGAACTCCATAACTGCTTGGCCCCTCTCTTGCCGCAGTGTGGTCCATCTCATGTACTGATCCTCATAGTTGTCAACAGGGTAATACTGCTCCTTTACCGCATCCACAAAAAAATCACAAGTGGGATCGACCCCATATCTTCCAAACTCCTCTGTGGAACTTTGCTCCCAGTAAGTTTCCCAGCAATGTTTAACATGAGGGAGAGCTTTAAGGAGTGCGAAGGTGATCTTTTCTTTCTCGAAAAAATTGTGAACATAGAAATAACCTTCTGGCAGAGTTAACCATTTTTCTAGGGCTTCTGCATCTATCTGTCCTTCAAATACAGGAACATCAAAATTAACTTGTACCTTGAAAGGAGAGGTGCCTCCAAAGTGGTTGCTTAATGAAGATGTGTATGATGCTATCGACAAGCGTTTAAGGATGTGGTCAAAATTCTCCATCATTTCGTCCCTCTATCACGTGAGAGCTTGCTCAAGCAACAGATTGATAGGATCGTCTGCTCCGTCGTTTTTCTTTTCTTCAACCATTGAGGGTTTCTTGGGTGTGCGAGAGCGATTATTTTCAAGAGAGACAAGCTCTAGACCCAACTTGCTATACTTAGACCTCGTTGGGGACATGCACTGAAAAAACTATCAAGAGCAGCCTGCTCTGATACCACTGATCTGGATTATTTTCGACACGAAATGAGAGCGGAGATATAATAAAGAAATGCACAGAGATATCGCGTATATCCAATAATATAACATAAATATATCAGAGATGCAACCATAAACACAAAGATACAGTAATACACAATTTCTATTAATAAAATAAATGTATAGAGACTGTAAAATTATAGAGTGAAAGACTCGCTAGAATGGTGGCGGCTTATCTCTGAGAAGAGATGTGACGGCTACTCGCATTCGCAAGAAGATGATTAGAATGAGGCTCTGAAGGGATTTTTAGAATAAACAGGAATGCCAAAAACCCTAGACATCCAAAAACCTAACCCTAGGAGATGAAGCGTCAAAAGTCATGTGGGCCCCGTTTGGGTAAGTTAGTACATCAACTTCCCGAGGTCGTAATTTTGCATACGATCTCTGTTTTAGGCGGATGGTAGCTCGTTGAAAAGGTATCGTCGAGAAGATTCATTTTGGGGGCTCAATCATACCTTTGGTTATCATTGGGAACCTCAATCTTGAAAACCTTCATTTAGGCCCTCAAAATGGCCCCGAAAGTTAAAACCTACTAAAAATAGTAAATTGCCAAAATTGCCGGAAAACTATTTTGAGCCAGTCGGAAAAGGTGGGTGGCCATCGATATCCACCTGGATGAATCCTCCCTCCTTAGGAAGGAATGGTCCACATTGCGTTGAGTTCCCGGGGGAGAGGGAAAAACGTTTGTTGGATCTGCATCTGAGTGAGTTGCTTGTATTGTTGGAGACGTCGCGCTGCTTAGTTTGTGGAAGTCTGTCATGAACCTATTGAAGCTGAGGCTGTTCAACAAGTCGAGCTACATGAGAGGAAGGTGTGCAGAAGGAATCTTTGTGCTTTGTTGCAACCTTATCAACCTACTTCTGTTGGATAGAAAGTGCAGGGGGCGAGGCTATAGTGGTTGCAGTGTCCATCTGTTCCCCTTTTGAACAGATTGTGAAGAAGCTGAATTTTGCAGTATGAGATACTACCTTGCGACACTTTTTAGGTGGAATAATAGTTGGAATTACCTTTGGTATTCGGTAGAGATGACCCCCCAAAGTAACAATGGCACTACGGGGTCGAGACTCATAAACAGTATGGCGTCTCCACATATATGGTTGGCCCAAGAGAACATCACATATATCCAACAAGGCAACATCACATAATAGCTCATTCTTGAAGGGTTGGATGCCGTATGACCATCGACACTGTTGGCTGACACGGAGATCTCATCCTTGTCGAAGCCACCCGATGTTGTATGGCTGCGGGTCTGGTGTTGTCGACAATCCCAATTGTTTGACAACCTCTGCTGAGATGAGATTTTTCTGGCTTCCGCTATCAACAATAAAATGCAGCGGGGTCCCCTTCACCCACATCTATGAATGAAAAAGACACTCACCATTTTCAGTAGTTGTTGGTTCTTCTGGTTGAATTGTTGCGGTCATGACAATAGCAGTCGGGTCTGCGTCAATGATCTGTCATTTACCAGTATTTTTAGAATCAAATTCTGAATCAGGGTTTGGCTCCTTGTCTTTAATTTCGGCCACCAATGATTGTTTTGAGCGACATTCATCGGTGTTGTGTCGGGGGTTTTTGTGGAAATCACACCATTTTCCAGTGTCCTTCTTTGTCTTCCCATGACCCTTATTTTCCTGTGTCTTGGACTGGTTTTCGGGAGACTGTTTGTTAAGGTCGTCTTTGTAATACTTTGGTTGTTGCGGATTTGTAGCCCTGAATTCTCATTTGTTCTAGTGCTTAAATTTATGCTCAATTTTAACAGCATATCGATAAGAAGCACTGAGTGATGAGATGTCCAAAATATCCATTTCAGTATGGATGTATCTGTGTAGAGCCCCACGGTATTTCAGAACCAAAAGTTGCTTAGAGTCTTTGATACCCAGCTTGTTGCGCAAGGTATGGAAGGTATTGGTGAACTCTGGAACTGCTTGGCCCCTCTCTTGCCACAGTGTGGTCCATCTCATGTACTGGTCCTCATAGTTGCCAACAAGGTAATACAATTCCTTTATTGCATCCACAAAAAAATCCCAAGTGGGATTGACCCCATATATTCTAGACTCTTCTGTGGAACTTTTCTCCCAGTAAGTTTCCCACCAATGTTTGACTTGAGGGAGAGCTTTAAGGAGTGCGAAGGTGATCTTTTCTTTGTTGGAAAAATTGTGAACAAATAAATAACCTTTTAGCAGAGTTAACTATTTTTCTAGAGCTTCTGCATCTATCTGTCCTTCAAATACAAGAATATAAAAATTAACTTGTACCTTGAAAGACAAGGTGCCTCCAAAGTGGTCGCTTGATGAAGATGCGCCTGATGCTATCGGTAGGCATTTAAGGATGTGGTCAAAATTCTCCATCATTTTGTCCCTCTATAGCGTGAGAGCTTTCTCAAGCAACAGATTAATAGAATCGTTTGCTCCGTCGTTTTTCTTTTCTTCCACAATTAAGGGTTTCTTCGGTGTGTGAGAGCGATTGTCTTCAAAAGAGACAAGCTCGAGACCCAACTTGCTATACTCGGACCTCATCGGGGACATGCACTGAAAAAATTATCAAGAACACCCTGCTCTGATACCACTGATCAGGATTATTTTTTACACGAAATGAGAGCGGAGATATAATAAAGAAATGCACGGAGATATCGCGTATATCCAATAATATATCATAAATATATCAGAGATGCAACCATAAACACAGACATACAGTAATACATGATTTCTATTAATGAAAGAAATGTACAGAGACTGTAAAAATATAGAGTGAAAGATTCACTAGAATGGTGGCAGCTTATCTCTGAGAACAAATGTGATGGCTACTCGCATTCACAAGAAGATGATTACAATGAAACTTTGAAGGCTATTATACAATAAATAGGAATGCCAAAAACCCTAGACATCCAAAAACCTAACCCTAGGAGATGAAGCGCCAAAAGTCATGTGGGCCCCGTTTGGGTAAGTTAGTACATCAACTTCTTGGAGTCGTAACTTTTGCATACGATCTCTATTTTAGGTGTATGGTAGCTCGTTGGAAAGGTATCATCGAGGAGATTCATTTTGGGGGCTCAATCATGCATTTCATTATTATTGAGAACTTCGATCTTGAAAACCTTCATTTAGGCCCTCAAAATGGCCTTGAAAATTAAAACCTGTTAAAACTAGTAAATTGTCAAAATTGTCAGAAAACTATTTTGAGCCAATCGGAAAAGGTGGGTGGCCACCGATATCCACCTGGATCAATACTCCCTCCTTAGGAAGCAATGGTCTCCATTGTGTTGAGTTCTCGGGGGAGAGGGAAAAACGTTTGTTGGATCTGCATCTGGGTGAATTGCTTATATTGTTGGAGACGTCGCGTTGCTTAGTTTGTGGAAGTATGTCATGAACTTGTTGAAGCTGAGGATGTTCAACAAGTCGAGCTACATGAGAGGAAGGTGTGCAAAAGGAATCTTTGCGCTTTGTTGCAACCTTGTCGACCTGTTTCTGTTGGATAGAAAGTGCAGGGAGCGAGGCTGTAGTGGTTGCAGTGTCCTTTTGTTCCCCTTTTGAACAGATTGTGAAGAAGTTGAATTTTGCAGTTTGAGATGCTAACTTGCGACACTTTTTAGATGGAACAATAGTTGGAACTACCTCTGGTATTCGATAGAGATGACCCCTCAAAGTAAAAATGACACTACGGAGTCGAGGCTCATAAACAACATGGCGTCTCGACATATATGGTTGGCCCAAGAGAACATCACAGATATCCAGTGGGGCAACATCACATAATAGTTCATTCTTGAAGGGTTCGATGTTGTATGGCAATCGACACTGTTGACTGACATGGAGATCTCGTACTTGTCGAAGCCACCCGGTGTTGTATGCTTGCAGGTGTGGTGTTGTTGACAATCCTAACTGTTTGACGACCTCTGTTGAGATGAGGTTTTTCTGGTTTTCGCTATCAACAATAAAATGCAGCGGAGTCCCCTTCACCCACATCTGTGAATGAAAAAGGCACTCCCCCTCTTTAGTATCTGTTGGTTCTTCCGGTTGAATTGTTGCAGTCGCGACAATAACAGTGGGGTCTGCATCAATGATCTGTACTTTACCAGTATTTTTAGAATCCGATTCTGAATCAGGGTTTGGCTACTTGTTTTTCATATCGGCCACCAATGACTGTTTTGAACGACATTCATCGGTGTTGTGCCAGGGGATTTTGTGAAAATCACACCATTTTTTAGTGTCCTTCTTTGTTTTCCCGTGACCCTTCTTTTCCTATGTCTTGTACTGGTTTTCAGAAGACTGTTTGTTAGAGTCGTCTTTGTCATACTTTGGTTGTTGTGGATTTGCAGACCCGAATTCCTGTTTGTTTTGGTGCTTAAATTTCTGCTCAATTTTAACAGCATATCGATAAGGAGCACCGAGTGATGAGATGTCCAGAAAATACATTTCAGCCTAGATGTATTTGTGTAGAGCCCCACGGTATTTCAGAACCAAATGTCGCTCAGAGTCTTTGATACCCAGCTTGGTGCGCAAGGTATGGAAGGTATTGATGAACTCCAGAACTGCTTGGCCCCTCTCTTGCTGCAGTGTTATCCATCTCATGTACTGGTCCTCATAGTTCCCAACAGGGTAATACTGTTCCTTTACCGCATCCACAAAAAAATCCCAAGTGGGATCGACCCCATATATTCCAGACTCCTCTATTGAACTTTGCTCCCAGTAAGTTTCCCAACAATGTTTGACATGAGGGAGAGCTTTAAGGAGTGCGAAGGTGATCTTTTCTTTGTCGGAAAAATTGTGAACAGAGAAATAACCTTATAGCAGAGATAACCATTTTTCTAGGGCTTCTGCATCTATCTATCCTTCAAATACAGGAATATCAAAATTAACTTGTACCTTGAAAGGCGAGGTGCCTCCAAAGTGGTCGCTTGATGAAGATGCGTTTGATGCTATCGACAGGCATTAAAGGATGTGGAGAAATTCTCCATCATTTCGTCCCTCTATTGTGTGAGAGCTTGTTCATTCAACAAATTGATAGGATCATCTGCTCCGTCGTTTTCTTTTCTTCCATCATTGAGGGTTTCTTAGGTGTGCGAGAGCGATTTTCTTCAAGAGAGACAATCTTGAGACCCAACTTGCTATACTCGAACCTCGTCAAGGACATGCACTGAAAAAACGATCAAGAGCAGCCTGCTTTGATACCACTGATCCGGATTATTTTCGGCACGAAATGAGAGCGGAGATATAATAAAGAAATGCATAGAGATATCGTGTATATCCAATAATATAACATAAATATATCAGAGATGTAACCATAAACACAGAGATACAGTAATACACGATTTCTATTAATGAAAGAAATGTACAGAGACTATGAAAATATAGAGTGAAAGACTTGCTAGAATGGTGACAGCTTATCTCTAAGAAGAGATGTGATGGCTACTTGCATTCACAAGAAGGTGATTACAATGAGACTCTGAAGGCCTTTTTACAATAAACATGAATGCCAAAAACCCTAGACATCCAAAAACCTAACCCTAGGAGATGAAGCGTCAAAAGTCATGTGGGTCCCGTTTGGGTAAGTTAGTACATCAACTTCCCGGGGTCGTAACTTTTGCATATGATCTCCGTTTTAGGCGTGTGATAGCTCGTTCGAAAGGTATCGATGAGGAGATTCATTTTGGGGGCTGAATCATGCCTTTGACTATTATTAAGAACCTCGATCTCAAAAAATATTCATTTAGACCTCAAAATGGCCCCGAAAGTTAAAACCTGCTAAAAATAGTAAATTGTCAGAAAATTGTTTTGAGCCAGTCGAAAAAAGTGGGTGGCCACCGATATCCACCTGGATGAATCCTCCCTCCTTAGGAAGCAATGGTCTCCATTGTGTTGTGTTTCCGGGGGAGGGGGAAAAGCGTTTGTTGGATCTGCATCTAGGTGATCTGCTTGTATTGTTGGAGACGTCGCGCTGCTTAGTTTGTGGAAGTCTGTCATGAACATGTTGAAGTTGAGGCTGTTCAACAAGTCGAGCTACATGAGAGGAAGGTGTGCAGAAGGAATCTTTGCACTTTGTTGCAACCTTGTCGACCTGTTTCTGTTGGATAGAAGATGCAGGGGACGAGACTGTAGTGGTTCTAGTGTCCTTATGTTCCCCTTTTGAACATATTGTGAAGAAGCTGAATTTTGCAGTATGAGATACTACCTTGCGACACTTCTTAGATGGAACAATAGTTGGAACTACCTTTGATATTCGGTAGAGATGATCCCCCAAAGTAACAATGACACTACGGTGTCGAGACTCATAAACAACATGGCGTCTCCACATATATGGTTGGCCCAAGAGAACATCACAGATATCCAGTGGGGCAACATCACATAATACCCCATCCTTGAAGGGTTGGATGTCGTATGATAATCGACATTGTTGGCTGACATGGAGATCTCGTCCTTGTCAAAGCCACCCGATGTTGTATGGTTGTGGGTATGGTGTTGTCGACAATCACAACTGTTTAACGACCTCTGCTGAGATGAGGTTTTTCTGGCTTCCACTATCAACAATAAAATGCAGCGGGGTCCCCTTCATCCACATCTATGAATGAAAAATGATCTCCCCCTCTTCAGTATCTGTTGGTTCTTCTGGTTGAATTGTTGCAGTCGCGACAATAGCAGTGGGGTCTACGTCAATGATCTATCCTTTACCAGTATTTTCGGAATCAGATTCTGAATCAATTTTTGTCTCCTTGTCTTTGATCTCGGCCACCAATGACTGTTTTGAACGACATTCATCGGTGTTTTCCAGGGGATTTTATGGAAATCACACCATTTTTCGATGTCTTTCTTTGTCTTCCCGTGATCCTTCTTTTCCTGTGTCTTGGACTAGTTTTCAGGAGACTATTTGTTAGGGTCGCCTTTATCATACTTTGGTTGTTGCAGATTTGCAGACCCGAATTCCCGTTTGTTCTGGTGCTTAAATTTCTGCTCAAATTTAACAACATATCGATAAGCAACACCGAGTGATGAGATGTTAAGAAAATCCATTTAAGTTTGGATGTATTTGTGTAGAGCCCCACGGTATTTCAGAACCAAATGTCGCTCGGAGTCTTTGATACCCAGCTTGGTGTGCAAGGTATGGAAGGTATTGGTGAACTCTGGAACTGCTTGGCCCCTCTCTTGCCGCAGTGTGGTCCATCTCATGTATTGGTCCTCATAGTTGCCAACAGGGTAATATTGATCATTTACCGCATCCACACAAAAATCCCAAGTGGGATCGACCCCATATATTCCAGACTCCTTTGTGGAACTTTGTTCCCAGTAAGTTTCCCACCAATGTTTGACATGAGGGAGAGCTTTAAGGAGTGTGAAGGTGATCTTTTCTATGTCGAAAAAATTGTGAACAAAGAAATAACCTTATAGCATAGTTAACCATTTTTCTAGGGCTTCTACATCTATCTGTCCTTCAAATACAGGCATATCAAAATTAACTTGTACCTTGAAAGGCGAGGTGCCTCCAAAGTGGTCACTTGATGAATATGTGTCTGATGCTATCGGCAAGCATTTAAGGATGTGGGAAAATTTTTCCATCATTCCGTCCCTCTGTCGCGTGAGAGCTTGCTCAAGAAACAAATTGATAGGATCGTCTGCTCCGTCGTTTTTATTTTCTTCCACCATTGAGGGTTTCTTGGGTGTGCTAGAGTGATTCTATTCAAGAGAGACAATCTCGAGACCCAACTTGCTATACTCGGATCTCGTCGGGGACATGCACTGAAAAACTATCAAGAGCAACCTGCTCTGATACCACTGATCTGAATTATTTTCGGCAGGAAATGAGAGCGGAGATATAATAAAGAAATGCACAGATATATCGCGTATATCCAATAATATAACATAAATATATCAGTGATGCAACCATAAACATAGAGATACAATAATACACGATTTCTATTAATGAAAGAAATGTACAGAGACTGTAAAAATACAGAGTGAAAGACTTGCTAGAATGGTGACAGTTTATCTCTGAGAAAAGATGTGACGGCAACTCGCATTCGCAAGAAGATGATTACAATGAGGTTCTGAAGGCCTTTTTACAATAAACATGAATGCCCAAAACCCTATAAATCCAAAAACCTAACCCTAGGAGATGAAGCGCCAAAAGTCATGTGGGCCCCGTCTGGGTAAGTTAGTACATCAACTTCTCGGGGTCGTAACTTTTGCATACGATCTCCGTTTTAGGCATATGATAGCTCATTGGAAAGGTATCGTTGAGGAGATTCATTTTTGGGGCTCAATCATGCCTTCAAATATCATTGAGAACCCCAATCTCGAAAACCCTTCATTTAGGCCCTTAAAATGGCCCCAAAAGTTAAAATCTGCTAAAAATAGTAAATTGCCAAAATTGCCAGAAAACTGTTTTGAGCTAGTCGAAAAAGCTGGGTGGCCATAAATATCCACCTGGATCAATCCTCCCTCCTTAGGAAACAATGGTATCCATTGCATTGAGTTCCCCGAGGAGAGGGAAAAGCGTTTGCTGGATCTGCATCTGGGTGAGCTACTTGTATTGCTGGAGACGTCGCGCTGCTTAGTTTGTGGAAGTCTATCATGAACCTGTTGAAGTTGAGGTTGTTCAACAAGTCGAGCTACATGAGAGGAAGGTGTGCAGAAGGAATCTTTGTTTTTTGTTGCAACCTTGTCGACCTGCTTCTATTGGATAGAAGGTGTAGGGGGCGAGGCTGTAGTGGTTGCAGTGTCCTTCTGTTCCCCTTTTGAACAGATTGTGAAGAAGATGAATTTTGCAGTATGAGATACTACCTTGCGACACTTTTTAGGTGGAACAATAGTTGGAACTACCTCTGGTATTCGGTAGAGATGACCCCCCAAAGTAAAAATGACACTACGGGGTCGAGACTCATAAACAACATGACATCTCCACATATATGGTTGTCCCAAGAGAACATCACAGATATCCAGTGGGGCAACATCACATAATACCTCATCCTTGAAGGGTTGGATGCCGTATGACAATCGACATTGTTGGCTGACACAAAGATCTCGTCCTTGTCGAAGCCACCCGATGTTGTATGGTTGTGGGTGTGGTGTTGTTGACAATCCCAACTGTTTGACGACCTCTGCTCATATGAGGTTTTTCTGGCTTCCGCTATCAACAATAAAATGCAGCGGATTCCCCTTCACCCACATCTATGAATGAAAAAGGCGCTCCCCCTCTTCAGTATCTATTGGTTCTTCCGGTTGAATTGTTGCGGTCACGACAATAGTAGTGGGGTCTGCGTCAATGATCTGTCCTTTACTTGTATTTTCAGAATCCGATTCTGAATCAGGGTTTGGCTCCTTGTCTTTGATCTCGGCCACCAATGACTGTTTTGAACGACATTCATCGGTGTTGTGCCAGGGGATTTTGTGGAAATCACACCATTTTCTAGTGTCCTTCTTTGTCTTCCCGTGACCCTTCTTTTCCTGTGTCTTGGACTGGTTTTTGAGAGACTGTTTGTTAGGGAAGCCTTTGTCATACTTTGGTTGTTGCGGATTTACAGACCCGAATTCTCGTTTGTTCTGGTACTTAAATTTCTGTTCAATTTTAGCAGCATATCGATAAGCAACACCGAGTGATGAGATGTCCAGAAAATCCATTTCAGTCTGAATGTATCTGTGTAGAGCCCCACGGTATTTCAGAACCAAATGTCGCTCGGAGTCTTTGATGCCCAGCTTGGTGCACAAGGTATGGAAGGTATTGGTGAACTCCAGAACTGCTTGGCCCCTCTCTTGCCTCAGTGTGGTCCATCTCATGTACTGGTCCTCATAGTTGCCAACTGGGTAATATTGTTCCTTTACCGCATCCACAAAAAATCCCAAGTGGGATTGACCCCATATATTCCAGACTCCTCTGTTGAACTTTGTTTCCAGTAAGTTTCCCACCAATGTTTGACATGAGGGAGAGCTTTAAGGAGTGCGAAGTTGATCTTTTCTTTGTCGAAAAAATTGTGAACAGAGAAATAACCTTCTAGCAGAGTTAACCATTTTTCTAGAGCTTATGCATCTATCTGTCCTTCAAATATAGGAATATCAAAATTAACTTGTACCTTGAAAGGCAAGGTGCCTCCAAAGTGGTCTCTTTATGAATATGTTCATGATGCTATCAACAAGCGTTTAAGGATGTGGGCAAAATTCTCCATCATTTTGTCCCTCTGTCGCGTGAGAGGTTACGCAAGCAACAGATTGATAGGATCATCAGCTCCGTCATTTTTGTTTTCTTCAACCATTGAGGGTTTCTTGGGTGTGTGAGAGCGATTGTTTTCAAGAGAGACAAGCTCGAGACCCAACTTGCTATACTCGGACCTCGTCAGGGACATGCACTGAAAAAATGATCGAGAGCAACATGCTCTGATACCACTGATCCAGATTATTTTCGGCACGAAATGAGAGCGGAGATATAATAAAGAAATGCATAGAGATATCGCGTATATCCAATAATATAACATAAATATATCAGAGATGCAACCATAAACATAGAGATATAGTAATACACGATTTATATTAATGAAAGAAATGTACAGAGACTGTAAAAATACAGAGTGAAAGACTCGCTAGAATGGTGGCAACTCATCTCTGAGAAGAGATGTGACAGCTACTTGCATTCGCAAGAAGATGATTACAATGATGCTCTGAAGTCCTTTTTACAATAAACAGAAATGTCAAAAACCCTAGACATCCAAAAACCTAACCCTAGGAGATGAAGTGCCAAAAGTCATCTGGGCCCCGTTTGGGTAAGTTAGTACATCAACTTCTCGAGGTTGTAACTTTTACATACGATCTCCGTTTTAGGCGTATGATAGCTCGTTGGAAAGGTATCATCGAGGAGATTCATTTTCGTTGTTCAATCATGCATTTGATTATTATTGAGAACCTTGATCTCGAAAAACCTTCATTTAGGCTCTCAAAATGGCCCCGGAAGTTAAAACTTGCTAAAAATAGTAAATTGCCAAAATTGCCAGAAAATTGTTTTGAGCCAATCGGAAAAGGTGGGTGGCCACCAATATCCACCTGGATCAGAACCCCACCTCCAAGGTTTGGTAATTGGTGGTGATTTTTCCCAAGGTGATCATCCATTGGACTCCCAACACCACATCTTTGTCAGACAGGTCAACCACATAAAATGTGTCTCTCACCGTGTAGTTGCCTAACTTTATCTCCAAGTCTGGAACTCTGTCTAGACACTCCATTGTGTGGCCATCTGCTACTGCAACATCAAACTCCTCAAACTCCTTTGTCTGAAGTGCATGTCTCGATACAAATGAAGCATCAATGAAGTTGTGGGTGGCCCCACCATCTATCAGGGTGATTGCACGTTACCCCTGAATAGTCCCTATGATCTGGAGGGTATCATACTTGGGAATAGAAAGTGTCGCTATGACTCCTCCCTTTGTTGGTTTCCATTTGTTAGCCTGCTCAGGTAGTTCTGGGCTCCTGCCGATGTCGGTGGTCTACGGGGAGGATGCTCCTATGCCTGTGCTGACTCCTCCTCTGAGCTAGTGGATCCATTGTCCACATTGTCTGTTGCCACCTCAATATAATGAATCTCTCCCTTGCCCATGCACATGTGGCCTAAGACCCAATGGTCTCTGTAGTTGAAGCAAAGCTTCTTCCTCATAATCTCTCACCTCGTCTCATTATCCAACCTCTCCTTTCCCTTCCATTCTTTCTGGAATGGCTTCTCGTCTCGATCCTTCTTGGGTACAAAGGGTTTGGAAAAGGTTTAGTCTTTGGCACTGACTCTGCCAAATCTCGAGTGCGTAGGATGGCATCCTAAAAGGTGTGAGGCCTGTATGCCTTCACCGATCCTTTGAAAGGCTTTGTGAGTCCCTCTATGAATATCATGATCAGCATGGGCTCTGATATATGTCATTGCCACGACTACCCACTGAAACTCTGTGATGAATGCCTTTGTTGTGACAATTTGTCTCAACTGGGCTAGATCCCTGAAGTGGATCTTTGGATCCCTCTTGTCAAACCTGTGCATGAGTCTCTCTGTGAACTCCCTATAGGAGGTGATGCGACTATGACCCAATGTCACCAAGCCATGATGCCACCACTCGTGTGCCTCACCCTCCAAGTGTAAGGTAGTGAAACTGATGGCCTATGTCTCAGTCATTTGGTTGAGCTTGTAGTATGTGTCTAGCTTCTGTACCCAAGCTCTAGCGGTGCATTTGGATGATCCATCGAAATAAGGTATGGTGAGTTTACCAACTTTCCAAATGAAATCAATGTTATGCCCTTGCTGCTGTTGCGGTCCTCCTCTCTATGGATCTCTGGGGAGGTTCCTGAGTCTAAGCCCACAATAATCCACTAGGGTCATGTCCTAATGGAAGCCATGACCCAATGTTGCATACTCCCTCTTATGCTCTGTAATGTCCTCTGCATGATTGGGCGACCTTTATGTTATCCGTAGTTGTGTTGCTACTGGGGGTGCCCTCTGGAAACTGGGAAATAAAGGTATGGGAATCCTACTCGAAGAGGTGTATGTGTGAGTAGGAGACTGGGGTCTATTGCCTGCCCCCAAGCTCCCTTGTGTTGCATGTGGGGCTTGTGTGCCCGGGGTGCCCACTATAGCAAATCTATCAGCCATTTGTTTCAAGGAATGAGTCATGGCTCGCTGACTAGCTACCATATCGTTGATAACCTGCATGAAGGCTACCTCTGGCTCCATGGGGGCCTTACCACTGCCCTCTGGTCGCTCATATCTATCTCCTAGCATCCTATCTGCCTCCCGCTCAGCCTCACGCTCTGTCCTTCTCTCTACTTCCCTGTGCGCCTCTTCCTCCTCCTCTGAGCTAGGAGGGAAAGGAGGAAAGTCAAGCATAGACCTTCTTTCCTTGTGCCTGTTGTAAGTGACATATTCGTCACCTACGTGCTCACGACCCTCTAGGTCTTTCGCTGCACTCATCGTCTTTAGTCACAGGTTGGCAGGACTAAAGTTCTGAAACCACTGTAATGTTCCTGACTTGGCTAGTCTAGGAAACACTGCTAATGTGTGTGTAGGATTAATGGTTTACAACATATAAATGATCATATAATAACAAATGCGACAAAATAATGCAAAGTTTATATTATGATATCTCTGTAAAGTACAAATGTCGAATGCGACTGTGTAGATTTTAACCTTGTACAATATTTACTGCAAACAGATTTTCAGAAAATGAACAGAAAAGATACAATGGAAAATACAAACATTACACAAAGATTTTTCCCCTAGAAATCCAAATCGGGAAAACTAACATATTCTATATTCATTCATATTGATACATTGTTTACAATACAATATACATATAGGAGCCATCGACATCCAAAACCCTAACCCAATGACCTGGATTAGTCAACAACCCTAATTCCTTAACCGAAAATATAAAACCATCGACAAAGAAACCATGTGTCGAAAAACCACCTAAATATGGGACATGTTTCTCGAGGCGGAAATTTTTCCCCCCAAACTCCCCTATGTGCCCAGCGCAACGCAGACACCACTACTCGTGCAAAGAATATAACACATACCCAACAGGCTGAATAAAAGAATATAACACATACCCACATACCCAACACGATTTATATTAATGAAAGAAATGTACAGAGACTGTAAAAATACAGAGTGAAAGACTTGCTAGAATGGTGACAGCTTATCTCTAAGAAGAGATGTGATGGCTATTCGCATTCACAAGAAGGTGATTACAATGAGGCTCTGAAGGCCTTTTTACAATAAATAGGAATGCCAAAAACCCTAGACATCCAAAAATCTAACCCTAGGAGATGAAGCGCCAAAAGTCATGTGGGCCTCGTTTGGGTAAGTTAGTACATCAACTTCTCGGGGTCGTAACTTTTGCATATGATCTCCGTTTTAGGCGTATGATAGCTCGTTCGAAAGGTATCGACGAGGAGATTCATTTTGGGGGTTGAATCATGCCTTTGACTATTATTAAGAACCTCGATCTCAAAAAATATTCATTTAGGACCTCAAAATGGCCCCGGAAGTTAAAACCTGCTAAAAATAGTAAATTGTCAGAAAATTGTTTTGAGCCAGTCGAAAAAGGTGGGTGGCCACCGATATCCACCTGGATGAATCCTCCCTCCTTAGGGGATACCAGATTTCAATAAGAAAATAAATGTCTTTAAACTATCTCTGATTGAGATTTGATTCAGAAAATGCTAAAGCTTTGGTCTATGTGTGGAAATATGAAGTAGATATCGAGATATGGAGTTGGTTTTTCAAAATATTGGTATACTATTAATATCGAAAGAAAAAACAATTATTTTAATAAAGTATTGTTGATGTAATGTCCAATGGCCTGAAAGCTACCAAATATTACTGTGATTTTCTCTTAAAATCAATCTTTTTTAGTCCTTTTCAAGAGCGTCAGATGAAAACATATGTGCGTTACTGATCCAAGTGGATATCGGTGGCCACCCACCTTTTCCAACTGACTCAAAACAATTTTCTGGCAATTTTGGTAACTTACTATTTTTAGTAGTTTTTAATTTCTGGGGCCATTTTGAGGGCCTAAATGAAGATTTTTCGTGATCAAGCTTCTCAATGATAATTAAAACCTTTGATTGAGTCCCAAAAATGAATCTCTTCAATGATACCTTTCCAACGAGCTATCGTGCGCCCCAAACAAAGATTGTATGCCAAAATTATGCCCCCGGGAAGTTGATACACCAAACTACCCAAAACGGGGTCCACAAAACTATTGGCTTTTCATCTTTCGGGGTTAGGGTTTTTTATTTTCTTTATGATAAAAGGGCCTTTGGAGCCTCATTGTAAAATCATCTTCTTTCGAATGCGAGTAGCGGACACATCTCTTCTCATAGATAAGTTGCCACCATTCTAGCGAGTCTTTCACTCTGTATTTTTACAGTCTTTGTACATTTTTGCTCGTTAATAGAAAATTGTGTATTACTGTATCTTTATGTTTATGGTTGCATCTTTGATACATTTCTGTTATATTATTGGATATCTGAGATATCTCTGTACATTTCTTTATTATATCTCCGCTCTCATTTCGTGCCGAAAATAATCTGGATTAGTTACCCTTAAGTAGTAAATCGAGTTGGAATTATCTTTGTTTGGTACTTTGAAAGATTCTATAAGATATTTTGACCTTAAATCTGATGCCTCATGGTTGTTAAAGGATGCTTTGCTCTACAATATTTCTTCTTCCATGGTGGAATTCTCTCTGCAATCATGTTTGGACTTCTTTTGTTATCTAAATGCATGAGGTATATCATGTGAGTTTCCTTCCTTCTTTTATAAAAGCCCTTGTTTGTTTGATATGAAAACCTTTACATATAAATTCAGGAGTTATATTCTGTGAGTTTCCTTCCTACTCGTAAACGCCCTTTTTTTATATTAGAACATGTTATCACACAATATGTAGCTTAGGAAAATCCCAACCCAATCCATGGAAGTGTGACAACTACAAGAGTACCTACCCATTGTCACCTTAGATAGACACTCCCCTCCCTTTAGTGATGATAAAATTACCACAAGGGGGAAATGTTGGTGACCCTAGGGGGATTGAGATGGAAAGTGAGATGATTGTGATGACTACACCTATAGGTTAATATTGGAGAAGGAGTAAGGCTTGAGAATGAGTCTTATGGATGGAGAATGGTTTCCAAGTGTCGTGCACCTACAAAACAATGTTAACCTTGCCCAAAACAAGACGAATGATAAATATACAAGACTTAAACCAATGGGAATCATGAAAGAAGCCTTGTTGCCCCAAATTGTAGCAGTATGGAAATATATATATTTGCAACCAATGATAACAATAACTGAAATTTAACCATCCAAAATCTAGTACATGATATCATAAATAAAGCTAGCAATGGCTAGTCAAACTCCCAATGGTTAGGGAATGACTTTGGTGGTATTAAGGGTTGTTTATTAAGTGTTATCGACTATTTATTATGACAACCAAGTGGTTTTTATCAAACAATTTCTACAGCAGGAAGATCTAGCCACAAAAATCAACAAGTGAACCGTCCAATAACTAGTAGAACAATAATCTAGGTGCACAAGTAAATTTCAGTGGTAGATTAGAGAGTAATAGATGATGAAAAAGGGATTTTGCAACAACCATAATAGTTGTAGAATAAATTTGTAACAGAAAATAGAATTACTTGGCTAAAGTAGACGCCCTTAGGGCACAAAGAAGCCTAAAGAATGAAGAATTGATTCCAACTTGAACAATTGCAATATCTCAAAAATTTGCGTATATCAATGCAATGATTTTATATCTCTAATGCAAGTTAGATTAGTGCCTTATCAATTGGGTTAATGGAGTCTCTTGTGTAAGAGCTAGTATTGTTACTTCTCTGGAGGTGTAATCCTTTTTACTCCCTCGAGAAAACAAAACTAGAAAGGTAAATCTAGGAGGGTGTAAGCCCTTTTACTCCTCCTAGCAGCCTTTGCAAAAATAACTTATCCAATGACAAAATGATAGATCTTGGTGGAGGGTGTATTCCCTTATACTTCTCCAAGAGTTTACAAAATTAACCTTGAAACCAAGAAGAAACAACACAAAAGCATGAATTCCTTACCTAGTCCAAGAAATAGAAAGATAAACCCTTCTTTACTAAGAATATTTCACCACAATAACAAAAACAAAGCATCCAAGAGATAGCACCTAACTTGTTTATCCAATAGACAAGTAATAGCATCCACAAAACATAAGAGAGAGATAGTGCGCCTTGCCCAAGCAACACGAAAATTTTAGCCAATGAGTATGTAATTCTCAAGTGAGTTATGATATAAATGAAAAGGACAAGACCTTCTTAGCATTAAATCTTCTTAGCGTTAATATCAAATCTCTCCATCCATATGTACTAATTGAGAGGATCTTTCTTATGAAGTTGGATGTGATGAAAGATGTTTGTTTTTATGTAACATGTTATGCCTCCAATCCTTCTACGTGAGGACTTCTTTGTTAGGGTCCTAACCCGCACATAGGTAGAACAATATATTCGGATGTAATAAAGCTCAATATTAATAAGGCCTTGCAATAAAATAGAATAAGTCGAATGTAAGAAGACCTAATAAAAGCTTCCGCTTCTAGAAGGATCTTCCTCTAGATGCTTCTTTTGATAGTCATATTTAGTATAAATAGGAGTAGAGGGTATGAGAACCCTAGCTTGGAGATTATTGTAATAGAGCTCTGCTCGACTGGAGGTTGCCCCCTCGAAGAGGCCCGTGAACATTGCTCTCGGAATCAAAGTGTTATTTATGTTGTTATTCTTATATCATTTCAGTGTTATTGTGGTGATTGTTCTGGTTATATTACTCTTATTCTGCCATTTCTAGCATTTTATTTTGTTTTGCATAATTTTTATATTTGGTATATTACATTCTTGTTCCATGTGGAGCACAAAACAAATCCTTCGATATTAGGGACCTTACATTATTCATACTCCCAAGTTTCAACCAAGAGAATAATGTCAATGTCACTCGAGATCCAACTTAGTATAGGCCGTTTAATCCATGGAAAACTATGACAATTCCAAAAGAGGATCTGAAGTGTTCCCAATTGTTATTTATCATTATCTTTTTGGTCTCTATCCCTAATAATAACCTTTCAATTCTGAATGATTACCTATTTCCCTTCCTTCTCGACTTCTTTTACATTTTGAAGTTCCTTCCTTAATTCAGCTTGGTCTTCGAGAATGAGGTCTTCATTGATAAATATTCCCTACCCCTTTAAGCTTGGATTTTTGTTGAGTATGCCATATTTATGGTCAATAGAGCTTACCTTGACCTGAATAAACCTATCTTTATGTTCAATTATTTTTCCCAATCTCTTTGCTTCTATGAGGCAAGTTGGATCAATTTGTGATTTATTTTTTAATTCTTCCTTGATTATTGAGAGGTGTCCTCATCTTTCTACTCTTTTACACCGAAAATTATGAGGTTGAAGGCTCTTTTGTTGCATTCATGGTTTAATTCTATGAGCTTGTTCATATCTTGTTTGATGGGTTTGATATCCAACTTAGGTTCCAAACAATGTCTAGCCAAATTGTTAATTAGCTTTTCTTTTAGCTCTATAATCTTATCCCTAAGATTACAATTTTCTACGACCTTTGCCTGGGTTGATTATTTTTTTTCTTGGCTTTGTTTTTCTATTTCTTGTAATCTAGTGTCCATTTTCTGCAACTTACTCTCCAACCCTAAAATTCTATTTTCTATCTTTGTCTCAATCTTGTTTTCAAAATATTTAAATTGATTATGAAGCATTGTTTCCAGCTTCGTTTTAAGTTTGCTTTCCCTCTCTTCTCTACGTTTTTCTATTAATTATATATGTTCATATAGAATTTCTAAGGTTATTTTGTTAAGTCTCCCCTTGAGAGTTTGTGATATCTAGGGTGAATTACTCATTGTTTTATAATGCAAGGGAAACAAATTATGAAATAAAAACTATAGAGGGAACTTGTATACTTGGTTAGGGTTTGAATCCTCGGGCCGAAGAAGTCGAACTGATCTGTCTCACTAGGTTTACTTCTTATTTAATAATCACCGTAGATATTAGGGCTCCTTATATATATATATATATATATATATATATACACGGGAGGCATGGGGAGATGTTCATGTAACACAACACATTAAAATAATAACATTTTAATATATGTTAATATATTTTATAATATTAATATATTAATATATTATAAAATATATTAATATTAGTGTATTAAACTAACATAGATCCATCTTAATCCAGGATCTATTAAGTGCAGAGAAGGATCAAATCTCTTGAGGTGCAAACCTTTTTAAGAGTGCAAAACTTGAATAAAGGTTAAAGGTTTGCACTTCCAGAGATTTGAACCCTCAAGATGCTTGATGGATCCATGGCTAAGATGGATATATATATATATATATATATATATATATATATATATATATATATATATATATATATATATATATATATATATAATTTAACATTATAAATATATTTTCCCAGGATGGGGTGCCACATAGCTCAAGGAGGCCACGCAACCCTCTCGTGAGATCAACCATAAATATGGCCAACCGTAGTCCCTCACCCCAGTCTTGAATGGAGACGACCATAAAAGCTTGCAGGGGAAGGGAGGACAACACCCCGGTGTAAGATTAATAGAGGCCTCAATGATTAATGACATGAGGGGGGAGTTGAGTATGGGTGGTAGCATTGCGGTCATGTCCGCCCTCAGTTATCTATCCAGTTTGGCCATGGATTTCAACACTATGCCTCAACGCTCTGTCACCTCGCTCTACCCGA
This sequence comes from Picea engelmannii, assembly GCA_009831015.1. Taxonomy (NCBI): domain Eukaryota; kingdom Viridiplantae; phylum Streptophyta; class Pinopsida; order Pinales; family Pinaceae; genus Picea; species Picea engelmannii. The sequence continues at coordinate 60,923 of ML831936.1, read as the reverse complement.
GAATTGAGTTTTGGCACAATTGGTTCTCTTGGTTTGGTACAGTTGGTTCTTCAGCCCCCCAAGCTCTGCCATGTCGAGAGAGAGAGGAAATCCCACGCAAGGTCCTCCTTGGTACAATCATGCATCCAAGCATAGACGCTTGCATAATTTGGAGCGAGCTCTGTCAATTGCCCGAACACAATGAATTGTGCGGCCTCACACTCCTCCAATGGCCTTCACGGAGGAGCAATTCCTAAAGGAACCAATCCAGGTTCCACCAGAATCCCTCCTCTACACGGTCCCAAATGATTACTTGCACCCCAACAATAGTATAACGGTTACAGGTCTAGAGGTGACCATGGATGGCACCCCATGCATTGTTCAGGAGGAATTCTCGGAGGAATTCCTCCACACGGTCCCAGATACGCACATTTGTCCCAACACTAGTGAGGCGGTTATAGGAGCAACGATGGCTATGGAGGGAGCCACTTGCACTATGCGGGAGGAGTTCTCCATCTTGGCGCCTCCATCACTAAGCACAATTAAGGATTGCGACCAGGCTCCACCCAGGCTCTTCAGCCTAGAGCAGTTGGAGCTTATTTTTGACATTAGAGTCTATATGGTGGACCAACTCCATCGAGACACCCTCATCAACAACCGCATTGACATGTTGTTCGATGCCTTCTCGAATGCACTAGCCAAGCAGAGGTGCCCGACCTGCTCGCAACCCTTCGTGCTCTAGCCCAACGATGGCATCCTTCACAGTGGTGCTCCGAATGACAGGTTCCATGGTTCTAACAACCCCTCTAATGTCTAGATTTGCACAGTTCTCTGAGCTCCACCGACACGATGATGGTGCTTTTTTTCTTGTTAACCTGGTTTGGTACTATACTCATTTCTTTCCCAGTTTTAATTTTCAGAGTTTATTAGCATGTTTAGCTTACACAGACAGTTATGTCAGCACTACCATCTACCACCTGCTCTGGTTTCCAATTGGCATGACAAGTGGCAGATGCCCCCTTTTTGGCCAAAAGCGTAATAGGCGACCACATGTTTCGATTTCCACTAGTTTGGCAAAACAAGTGGCATGCCAGTGACATATATCAATTTTGTACAGTAACAATTCATTAATAGGAATTACATGTTTTTATTAAAAAAAAAACATTATAAATATATTTTGGATTTGTATTTTTTATATTTATAAATATTTTTATTTTATTTTTAATGTTTTTTATTATTATTTTATTATAGCTTCAGAATTATGTGAATATCTCTTCCATAAACTGTATAGCACAACAATTATTATTATTATTTTTATGTAAAAATGGATTAATATTATTATTATTATTATTTTTTTTTTATAATATTAACATTTAATCATTTTTAATATTTATATTATAATTAAGATTTATAATACTAAAATTTAATCATTTTTATTGGATTAAAAATAAACTATGTAAACTTTATAAAAATATATATAACATGTTTAAATTAATCCAAAACACAAAAGTGTTTCCTTTAATATAACCTTATTATCACATCGGAGAGCAAAGATCACATGTATTAATGTGAGGTTAACATTGTAAACATGAGATTTATTCCTTTCCATCCAGGTTTGTAAAGACCACTGCTGTAAATGTCGGTGAAATAACGGAAATTTCGCGACATTTTCCGAAATTTTAAGGGTGCCGAAATATTCGGTTCAAAATTTCGCGAAATTTCCGACACATTGAAAGTGTCGCGACACAATCATTAACCCGCGAAACTTTCTCATTAACCCGCGGGTTGATGGAAAGTTTCGGCCTGCTCATTTTTTTTTGCCAAAATTAAATCGCGTGAGGGGTTTTAAAGCCCGTGGGTACCTTTTTTTGTTTTCTATTTCACTTGTGAAGTGTGAGAGAGCAAGAGAGGTGTAAGGAAAACCATTGTGCATCTATCCAAGGAGGAGAAAGCCAAGGATTTTGCTTCCATTAGCACCAACGAAGAGATCAAGATTTCCAGGTATGATCAAAAACGTTTTTTTTTTTTTCATTTGTTTGAAGATTTGAACTTTCTTTTTTTTATTTTTAGAGTTTGGCTAGGGTTTGCATTGTGCAATGTGCCTCTTCTTATTGTTTTTGAATGGAAGATTCAATCATTCTAAATTTCTAATTCATCTAT
>ML831936.1:43652-56394 GCA_009831015.1 Picea engelmannii | reverse complement strand
CGCCGATGTTGCCGACATGATCTCTACCCCACCCTCGCCGACACTTACCTCGACACGACATTTACAACATTGGTAAAGACTACTCGTGGTATTGACAAAAGGTTCAATATTAAGACAATGCCATAAAACTAAATATTAAGATTGAAATCTCTTTAGAAATGGAAAAAATTGTGTACGGGTTTTAGTTTTGTAGTTGTAATTACCATAACATGTCATAAGGTCTCATTCAAAGTAAAAGAAAAAATAATTTTATATTGAAGATTAATTAATTTTATATTTAAACAACATAAAAAAATCATCGTGGAAAAAGTTTTGAGCGAAAACTTATTATTAATCTTTATCTTTTTTGTTTTAGATTTAAAATCGATTAATTAATTTCATGTTTAAACAAAATAAAAAATTAAAATTGTGAAAAAAGTTTTGAGTGAAAAGTTATAATTAATGCTTATAGATTTATATTTAATAATATATAAGAAACAATCCAAAATTCAAAGGGAATCACAAGAAATAAGAATTGCAAATAAAATTATAAATAAATTTTGTTTTTAAATAAGATAAGAATGGGTATATTTTGTATTAGAAAGTTGCTATAGCCACACTAGTCAATATAATAATACAATGTTCAAAATTACATCATAAAAAAAATCCAAATTTTGGAGTTCACTGATTAAAGAAACAAAACAATCATTTGTAGAGGATGTTGGATAGTCACTACTTGTATAAATTTTATAAAAAACTCTTAATATCAAGCAAAATTCGTAAAACACTAAACATTAGTACTAAATAAAGACCTGGTCATTGTAAGCTTCCTCTTGATTCTCTATATTGGCCTAAAAGTTTTGATCTAAAAACAACATTTCCATATCCTCATGTTGTTGTTGCACAATATCATCTTCCTTTACTTCCACTACAAACCCATTTGACAACCTAACATTTGAGGTAGTTAAGTAGTATTTATGGGCAGACTCACAACCATTTGTCAAAGAGCAACACACTAAGCTTGAAGATCTTCAATTTGCCTATTTTGACAGTGTAAGGTTGTTGGTACACAAAGTTTTGGGTTCGATTTTGTGTGAGTGCACAAACGAAGTTTTGTGCGCCCCTAAGGAAATGTGTGAGGGATGCCATAGACTGTGCATTGGACCAGGTTTTGTCAATAACGCACCAAGTATAAAGACTACCAAGTGCACGTTGGTCCGAGTTTTGTTAGTTGCGCTAGAAATCAAGAAGATGTTGGATTACTAAGAGGGGTGTGAATCAATAATAGAGCAATTTAATCATTTTTAACCACAAAATGCAAGCGTTATATCAATGTAGCATTATCATCAAATAGTTGCAGAGTAAATAAACAATGAACAAATGAACAATCATACACATACACAGTACACCAGAGTTTTTACGTAGAAACCCAAAGCGGGAGAAAACCACATAATGTTTTTTCTTATATGTCTTTAAGATTTACATTCATTGGAAGCACCAAATTCCTTTGTTTTCCAGTTGCAACTTGAAGGAGGTTCCAACCCTCTAGTTTCTTAGGCTACAACCTGAGGGAAGCTCCAACTCCCCAATTCTTTGACTACAACCAGAAGGAGGCTACGACCCTCTATGTTCTTCGGCTACAACCGAAAGGTGGATACAAACACATGTCCTTGCCTCATCCAACCGCCCTGAAATATAAGTAGAATGATGGAACCACTGTCACACTATCACTATGAGATATATTGTTGTAAACCTGCACCAAACAACATGTAACAACCTATACCAATAACATGTGCCAACATGTATCATACATCAACCTGTACCTCAACCTGTACTATAAACAAATGCATCAACCATGCACCAAACATGTACAAATAACATGTCACAATAACCTGTCCAAACAACCTATCACAACAACCTGTCTCATCAATCTTATCAACCAAATCAGATCTACTCACCAAGATCAATCACCAAGACAACTCTTAACCATATGCACAATATCACCAAGATGTGCATCAACCAAGCATAACACTACAACTCATAATCATCACCAAGATCAATATGTGCTTATAATAATATACCAAGACAAGTATGCTACATCATCCATAAACCATGTGTCAACAATACTACTAACAAGTGCCTCCAACCATGTACAAAGTATGTACCAATCATGCATCAACTACTCATCAACTATGACTCATCAAGATGTACCAACATCATCAACTATACACCTCATGTATGTGCCAACTCATCAACTACTTGTCTCAACCATGTACCCAACATGTACCTCAACCAAAAGCCCTGATTAATTTCATCATCCAAATATGATTTGTAACTCTGTAACAGACCTGGTGTATATGATCACATACCTGCAAACCTTCCTTAACTTTAACAACAAGAGATTAGCATTTTCATCAAACTTTACTTTAGTCTCACATGACTAATTTTGGATTAGTCAACAACCCTAACTTGAAATAATCATAACTATGTACCTGTAATGAATAAAGAAATGAAAATAGTACATAATGTTCTTCATTGTCTTTTATGCAATTTCTCCAAGTTTCACTACTTGGAACCTCTCAGAAAAGGACTTATAGCAAAAATGGTATACCTTGTTGATTTCTGGTTTATTCTAGAGAGAGAACTTGTAGAGCATGCCACGCACAAAATATTTGTTGCATGGATCTGAAAATGGTACATAGAATACTACAGAATGTACTCTAACCAATACATTTGGTTTTACTGAATTTGGACATGTTAGGAAGAAGTTATGACGTTTTTACCCGAAACACTTGTTTTAGACTAGTTTCAAGACTAGCGAAATACCTTATTTTCAACGGAGTGTAAATAAAAAAAATACAAAGACCCATAAGCTGAAATTTTTATCACAACTACTTGGATATGTTTCCTTAATGGCCTCCAGATTTCGCGGTCTAAATCATTATAGAAAAAAATTTATTGCGAAAATGGTGAGATGACCTGTAAATAACATACCTTAGAAAGCATCATCAAAAAAATTTATCCTCCCTTGAATTTCGGTCTTCTTTACTTCACCTTCCCTCTGAACTTTGCCTTAGATATCCTTTGGTTACCTCAATCACTTGTAGATATTCAATATGATCAAGTGTGATTAAATGAGAGACCCTTGCCTCTTATTTATACTTTTATGTAGCTTCCTCAAGGGGTTACTTTCTAACCATCTTATACCACTTTCCTTATTTTAGGGTTAACCCACTTCTAACCACTTGTCCACTTAGTAATTTCTCCATTAACTTTATTATTTAAATAATTTATTTTGTATCCACTTTGACTTATAATACATTCGTCACTTCACTTTATTATTTAAATCATTTATTTTGTATCCACTTTGACTTATATTACACTCATCACTTCACTTTATTATTTAAATAATTTCTTTTTTTCAAGCACTTTGACTTTTTGGGGCTTCTAGATGACTCATGAGGGTTCTCCAACTTCACATGGCCATAACTCTCTAACCGTGAGGAGTTATGTGACATTCCACATACCACCAGAAATGGCATGACATGTACTATCCATATAGAATAGTCTTACCTTCAAATATCTTAAAACTCATACTATTATACATCAAACAAACTTGGTTCCATTACCCAAAACTTTGTGTTACCTGAATTCGTTATCAGACTTTCTTCAAGGGTTGACATCAATGACAACCAACCCAAATAATCAATAGAATATGTCCGCCGGAACCAATAAGGAATCACCGATAAATATCCTTTAATGATTATTGCTAGTAGCCTATGAAGACATGGGGTGGCCATAAGATGAGTTGGCTAGGCAGTTAAAATTGCCCATGATTTAGAGAGTCTATGTGGAACACTTGCAGGCACTACAAGCATGCGAGTTAGTTGGAGCAGACAAGCGGGTGGAACAGAGCAGAAAGAGACAATGCTCCCCAACAACGAAATATATAAAAGGGAGCTCTAAGCTCAAATCGATAATTGGTTAGCTAGTTGGTTGTTTTGATAGTCGATTGATTGGCTATTTGGCTAGTCTAAAAGTCTTGAGTTAGCTTAGTTGCTGGTATTGAGCTCACTCTGAGCCTGTTGTACTCCTATGATGTTTTGAATATATTCATGTGTCTTGGATATGTTTTAGTCCTAATGCAAGGCACATTATGTTGTATTTCAACTGTTTTATATAGTAATGATATGAAGTCAATGGATGTCATAGGCAGATGTTCAGAGCATTGTGTATCTCTAATGTGACATAATGCGCCTAGTAATAAAGATATGGTCGTTTTGATCTAATCTGTGTATGTTATGAATTAGTTGAACAGATGTGTGTATTGTTTTAATCCTAGATCTTAAATGGGTTATTAGACCCGAGCTACATGGATGCCAATTGCAGTAATGTTTTGTATGTTTAATCCTTCATCCCTATCACAAGACTTTATGGTCGTTGTGATCCTCTATGCATCTCAGGTGAGATATTACTCGACGTTGGTCGATGATTGATATGTCGGTGCTTTGGGGTTTTGTTAGAGAGCTTTGAACAAACCCCGGGTCTAAAACTCCCCAGTGTTAAGAAGGACGGTATGGGCGCAAGCGTGCATCGAAGGAGAACCCAACAAATGATTATGTTGTCAGGACCTGAAGTCTTGTTGAGATCGATGGAGAAAAAAAATGAGTTCCAACATCCTTCTAAGGAGGAGATTCAAGACTGGATAGAAGTGAAAGAAAACAAGTTTTCTCTGTGAGAGACACAAGGATTGCAGGTGAACACGAAGGAATGGAAAGGCATATATCTTTACTTGGACATGCATGAGCTCTTCTTCACATAATTTCCATGTCTATTGCATGAATGGTTAAAGACACAAGCCAAGGTCAGCTAGGTTGCATTACAAGTGGAGACAATAGTTTGGGATCAAGACATGCTTGATAGCTTGAAGGTACTAGATAACAAGTGGACTCGAGCTATTGATTTTTGGTTTGCTCGAGTGAAGAAAGGATACATTATTGAGTTTGTTGTAGAATATAGTGATTCTTTCAGGGAGGCTACATAAGCGAGGACATGCCTATGAAGAGGCTTGGCATCGAAGATACCGATAGTGACAGTAGTGGTAGTGAGGGCCTAGGTAGCAAAGCCAGTACCCTCTGGTTGTTGTGGTATGCCGCAACCTTGAGAGAGAAGAGAGCGCACATGTGTTGTGCACGTGAGTAAATTTGTGGCGCGTTGATAGAATCATAGGAGGAAGCATCATACGGGTACATGTCGATGAGAAGATAAGTTGTCACGTAGTGCAGTGGGGCGCCAATCATAAGAGAATTTGGCACTTAGCGTAGTGGAAGTACGCTGAGCAGAAGAGAGGATGGTGCACAAAGAATTCATGTGCTGAGTGGAGAGAGTGATTTTGCGCAAGGTGGAAGTGTGTAGATTGAACTAGAAGATGAAACACGCAGTGGCAGTGTGCGGATCGACCCCAGAGGCATGAGAACACATTTGTGGTGTAGTCAGGTTAGGAAGAGAGGGCGTAGATCATTGGTGCGCCATAAGAAAAGGATGATGGACGCTCCCCTAGTGGTGGGAGATATGAGTTGATATTATTGGATGGTCTTGTGTGGATACAAGTAGATAGCTCTTTGAGTCACCTCACGAGATGTTTTAGAAGAAGATGGTCTTACCCCTCCTTTGTACCACCCCCCTTCCACATTTTTAAGCTAGAAGAAAAGACAATAGATAGTCCAGAAATTGAAGTCAAAGAAAGAGAAGAAGAGGAAAGAGGTGACAAGACAAGTGAAAAAGAAGGTGAAGTCGATAATACTTTACCCCAAACAATAGTGGTGTGGAAAGATCTAGCCAATAGCAGTTAGAGAAGAGGAACTAACACTGGTTCCAAGATGGCAAATCAAGATAGTACTGGTTCCATGGAACGGGTAAGGATGATGTAGAGCAACGTTGGTTCACTTGTGAAGAAATCTAGTCTATAAAAAGAGTTACATACAACGCGACCAAGATCGTGCAACTAGAGAATATGTTCAAGGATATGGCCTTGATGTCATACATGAAATACAAGGCTATTGCGCCAGTGGGATAGGCGAGGTCCCTGGATGAGATCAAGTAGGATATGCTTCGAGAGTTTCAAAAGTCAAAGTTAGAATCCCAATGCATTACAAAAATCAATGAGATCAAGCAAAAGTAAGGAGAAACCATCTGGGATTATGACCAACGGTTCGAAATCTTATTGGATAGGTTAACCATCCAGATCTAGGACGTGAAACACAGAGAGTGGTTCATTGTGGGGTTACTCCCCCATATCCGAGTCCTGCTCACCCAACAAAAGGTGACAACTTAGGCCGAGGAAATCGATATCGCGATGTGCTTGGAATATACACCTGAAGGCGCAGAGACATTGGTCGAGTTCGCGCAGGTCCAATCGCAACTGACCAACCTAATAATACAACTACAAGATATGTCCAAGGCTAAAGTCATGCGTAAGCACATGTGGTGTACTACATGACGTTCAGAGGTGCATCATCAAGACGAGTGCTCGGTCCTTCCAAACTATGTGGAAACAAGCGCACTAAGTCCATTTTCATCTAGACAGTCAAAGTTGTGTGAAATATCAATATAGTGGGGCCATGTGCCACCCGTTGTCCCACATTAATTTTTTTATCAAACAACGACTCACACCCCATTCTACAAGTTTTGTAAATTCGTCGACCATGATGTTAATAGATGTCGCTCCCTTCAATTAATGCAAGATAACACTCATGATGCATTTCAGGTACAAGAGGAGAGAAAGGGTGGTGAGCGTGTGACACCGACATAGGTGGATATCAAGGAGGACCCGGAGGTGGATATGGGTGTGGTTGTGGCTGTGGATATGGTGGAGGAGGCGATAGACTCCCCACATGTTTCAATTGAGGTGAGATTAGTCATGTCTCACAATTTTGCACTAAGTTGTGTGTGATCTACTCATATTGTTACATTCTTGAGCATGTAACTGAGGACTATCACGACTTACTGAAGAAGTGGGAAGACAAGAAGACCAACTGTAACATGGTGCATGTCGAGCCGCAAAAAAACTAGAAGAAGAACAAGGAAGTAGACGTCTAAGTAGTAACCTGCAGAGGGGAAAAGACAGGGGTAGACTTTGAGCATGGTGAATCAAAAACCAAAGGAAAGATCATGAGTGCACCCCAACCCCCTCCTAAGTTTGATGTTGCTCAGCAGAAGAAGTTTCTGCACAAGGCGTGAAGAGCCCTTGAAGAAGAAAGAGAGTGTGAGGAGCTGCAACGAGTGACTTAGAGGTCTCTTAAAGAGGCACTGATCTGAGAGGAAGTGCATAGGGAGACACAAAGGTTGCTATAGGAAGCACAAATATGCGTAGAGGTGCAATGAATGATGTAGAGGTCACTGGAGGAAGCTCATTGTTATCAGGCTAATTGTTAAGTGTGGACACAAATCAATCCCTCTAGATCCACCTAGATATAGAACAAAACACGACAGGACATGGCACTTTCCCTAAGTTCTAATCATCGAATTTACTACCGAACAAAAGACGAAAGACATACCTTTAAGTGTTGCTTCCTTATGTCTTTGTTGTTCTTGTTTCGTTCCTGTTCTTTTGTGATACTAATGCTGCAGTGAGACACAAACCAACAAAAGTGAAAGCAGAGAGAGTATCTTCAATGACAACCTATACATATGATCAAGAAGTTATGCAATAAAATAAGAATAATTCAATGGGAAAGAAGCATGCCACTGTATTATATTAAATAAAAGGAAGAGAGATTACAACCGAATGCCTTGATGTCGTAAGGTTCCTTCCAACAATTCTTTGCTTCCCACACACTTCTTGCTCCAAGGATTCTGAGACCATGGATCTAATAGCTATTCACAATCTATATTGACAAAGAAAAGCTCAAATCCACTCTAACCAAGCTGACAATCTCAAGCCAAAACAACTAACTTTCTCCATGAGAGCTCCTCTCCTTTTATAAGTTGAAGAGGATAAGGTGAGGAGGTTAGGATGATCCCACTAAATCATGAAAGTGAGTAAGATCCAAACCGTTTGAAGGCCACCTCACCATAGAATCTTCTCCTTCTAGAAGCATTAAGAAGACGCTCGTTTTTCCCATGTATAGGAATTTTCGCACCCTAGCTATAGTGCATCTTGCGGAAAATCCGCAACCTAGCTATAGTGCAACCTACGAAAACTAGGAATTTCCTCACCCTGGCTATAGTGCAGCCTGTGGAAACCAGGAATTTCCTCACCATGGCTATAGTGAAGCCCGCGGAAACCAGGCATTTCCGCACCCTATGTATATAGCAACTTGCGAAAATCCTCAAAAATAGGGTTTTTACAAAGGAAAATAAAACTTCTTCTCTAAGGGAAATTTCTTCTCCCTTTTTTCTTCAGGAATTCAGGCTACTGACCCCTCTGAAGGCAACATATAAGTTTACATCATTAACGGGCACATGGATGACGAAAATAATGTGTAACAGAGAGCCCCCCAAAGTATGATGTTAAAAAAGAGTGATAGCTGAAATACTTTGTTGACTATGTGTAGGGAACAAGGAACACGTCGGTTGGAAACCTGCCAGCAAACAAGGAAATACAACACAATAATATATCATCACTGAGGTAGGAATTCCCATACTCAGAATACAAATGACTCAAAGAATAAATGCCGACATGCAAGGATCCATGTCAAGTAATACAGGTCATGGCCACCAAACATACATTGTGGATCCATGACATTATGACTCAAATCTGAACATAGCCACCAAAAATACATCGTGGATCTATGTGTTAAAGACTTAAATTTGAACATAGCCATGAGACATATGTTACACCTTTATATTGCTCACTTCGATAAGTGTCGTAAGTGTCGCATGATCCTCTCAACTGTCGCAAGTGTCGCATGACATTCACAAGTGTCGCATGACATTCACAAGTGTCGCAAACATCAAACAAAGCATACTGCCATGATGACGACACCAAAAAGACATCTAGAATAACTCAGACACTTGATTTGGAGGAAGGAAAATGATTAACTTAAGTCAATGAACTTTTATCACCTGAGAGGAGCTCTTAAACAAAGGTTTTGAAGGTGAGCGCTCCCCTACATCAGCCTTAGGAGCACTGGCGCTCCCCTATAAGGTCTCAGGGAGTGTTATAACGCTTATCTGCCCCTCTGAAGGAGCGCTATCCATCCTTGGAGCGCTGGCGCCCCCCTCAAGCTTCCTAGGGAGCGCTATAGCGCTCTGATGCCCCTTTTGAGGGAGAGTTGTCTAATCTGAGGCAGTAGTTGGCCCGTTGAGGAGAATAAGGGGAGGATCTTTCAAGTTTGGAAGCCAGTTGCATTCGAATTCTTGGTTCCATCAAGAGATCCCTGATCCAAGGAGGGAATTCTTCAACTTGTTCTAAAGACAACTCAAGAGGTTAAGCTCCTCTTAACCTATATAAGCAGGCTCTATGGTGGTGAAAAAGGGGAAGAATTGCTAGCATGAAACCTATGATCTCATAGGAAACACACAGTCAGTCAAAGGAGAGTGATCAGTGAAGCTGCTATCATCCAGGTTGTGGATCATAGGAAACACACATTCTCATTAATATGACACGCTTGGCCTGTTTCTTTCTAGTTGGTGTCTGATTTCACATGAACTTATCATTGATAGATAGATCTATTTTCAAGCTAATATCAATAGAGTAGGACGTGGTCATAGTTTGTTTATCTACAGGACTCAGCAAGGAGCGAGAGTTTGGAGCTCGATTTGGAGCGTGCAGGGACAAACGTCGATAAAGAGGTACTGCTATTATCCTTCCTTCCCATGTATTAGTTTGTATAGATTTGAAAGGAAGTCGGTGTCCATGTTAAGCACTTTCTGTCTTAGAGTTAGGGTCTAGCTCTTTGAGGCGATCTACCTGTCCGCAGGGAGATTTTCCTACAACAGAAACTGGCGACTCCACTAGGGAGTCCTCAAATCGAAACTTCTTGTTTTGATTTCTCCTCGTAGACCTTGTTTTACCCCTTGATTGTTTCAGACCTGGTTCACTCCTCTTTTGATTGATTTCATGAGTTGATTGACTCCCTACCCCATCACACTCAGCCTAATTGTCGAGACTGAACTGCATTTTTTGGATTTTTGATTGTTTTAGGAGCTTTCTGAACCTGGCACCCCTATCCTGTGTTAACAGAGCGCCAATGCTCCCTGAGTGCCTTACACAGAGCGCTATAACGCTCCTTGTCCTTGACAACAGAGCGCCAGCCCTCCTTTGGCCAATAAACCTTCCATAATTGTTTTTTCAGGGTTTTACCTCTGTGTTTCTCTTGCTGGGCCACCTTGTGAGTCAGTCCTTCTTCCTTTCCATCTTTGACATCTGTCTTTTTGAAGAACAAACATCTTGTTGTTCGGATTTTGTAGCCTTCTTCACTATTGTTGTTGAGTTTTTCTGTCATTTGGAGGTTGAAACCCATGCATTGTCTTTCTCTTCTTTTTTTGACTAAGAGGAGAACTCTGGTGAAAGTCATCAAAGGCCTACAGATCTTTTCATTTGGCTTTAGTCAAGATCATTATTCTTCGACATTTCTTTTGGTGTGAAGTTTGATTTCTTTTCTTTCGCTTCTTGTTTTGATCACAATGAGAGGGTGTATTGTTTGTATGATTCTTGCTTGTGTTGGTCTGATTTTCATTCATCCAAGAAGACATTTAGCAAGACGAGCATTATTTTGAATTAATCATTATTCATATGCAAACAATAAAAAAAACATCTTCATGATTGATTGTGCATATTATAAGGTATCTCAAAAGTTTTAGCACCACATCGGATTTGATTTGAAGAATTTTTTTTTGAGGACATTCCTTATTAGTACTTGTTAGTGAAAATAACTCTCTCTCTCTCCCTTAAATAGATGTTCATCGAAAAGAAATGACTGCTTATCATCTTTGATGCATTTTTTGGGGCTGAGTCAGAATTCCATCTGTTTTACTTCCATGCACCCCTTTTGAGTAAAGAACGACTACAAAATGAATGCTAATTAAAAATTATCTAGAACTTTTTTTTTCTAGGATCCTCCACCAACAGTAGACTAGGCTTAGTACTTTGGATTAGGCTGTGAGCATAACTCTCCAAAGTTTCCAAAACAAACATTGGCATCCTGAGTTAGGGAGAGTCAAATCCAATTATCGTATAAGTCTGCCTGGGATCCCCCTCTCACACAGGGGTTACGCACGAGGTCGCATTCAGGTGAGCTACGAGGATTATCCCTCCGTGGTTTAACTGATTGTGGTGGTCAGATTGTATTATGGATATCGCTTAAAGGTAAATCCACAATTACTGCGTGGAAGCCTTTTAGTTGATTTCGGGCTTGATACCCTGCCCGTACGTTTGGATCAAACTGTCGACTGTTCCCGCCCAGGGGCTGACTACGAATTGGTAACCTTCGTGGCCATAATCTTTAGGGTCTTACACAAGGTGACAATGAAAGGAAGTCTCACTGTACTTGGAGCAGACATTGGTCAAACTCACTCGGGCTCCTTGGAGGGTAAATCCACAATTATTGCGTGGAAGCTTGCACCAAGGCGTAAGTCTGTTAAGCAGGTCTCCATTGTAACTGTTCCACCCTATCCCCGCCCCTTCTGGACTTGATCACGCGATGTTGGATTTCATCACCAACTAGTACGGTCATCGCGAGAAGGTCCTATTTGATTGGTTGTGATTCTTAGATTCTATTAGCGTATGTTGTTTCTTTTCGGTAGTTGGCCATAGATCTCTTTCATCGACTCTTTTTTACCAACATCGACCCTCCATGCCATTCGCGGAGGCTATAAGGACTTCCTCCAGAAAATATGGAAGGAAACACCCCATTACCCCCTCATTCTATGGAGGAATCTCCTCAACAGAGCGAGGTTCAAGACACTACAACTCCCCAGGAAGAAGTTCCCACTCCTTTAGAGAATTTTCGAATTGTTTCAGAGTCTACGGAAGCTTTTCGCATTCCGGAGGGATATGAACGACGTGTCCTCCAACTAAATCCCACTGGTGAATTTGTCATCGTCAATCCTTCTGACATTCCGACTGGGTCTCATCCAAACCCTTTAGCTGATGACCCTTTCTGGACCGCAGACATTGTTCGAAGTCCACCGCGCATGGTGCAGGATCTTTATGGAACAGGGATGGGTGCTGACGCACCTATTACCTACACCGTACCCCTAAACCATTTTACTGGTACCACCACTTTTACGGCCACACCGCCCGTTGGTCCGGGCACATCGTCCGTTGGCCCAAGGTCTACTTTTCCTCTCCAGACGACCCATTCTACCATAGTCCCTCACATTCCGACTATTCCTGTCGGTAACGCGGTGGTTAACCAAGCATTTATTGGCACACCTGTAACACCAAGACCTACATCGTCACTCCCTTTTGGGTATAGAGCACTGAATGCTACTACCCAAGTTATGCTGGGAAGTTCCATACCTATCCAACAACTCGGAGGGACCGGTCTTGGTGGTCCTAATCCGCTCAGCGGCACCGGTCAGTCATTTACGTCTGGTTCTCAAATCCCGGGAACTCTCCCTCAAGTTGGTGGGAATCCTCCCACCGGAGGACAAATTCCATTTGGGGGGCACCCTCATGTTGGGGGGTAGCCTCAATCTGGAGTCTACCATCAACCGTATGGTCAAAATGTGTCTGCCACACCTAATCCATGGAACATCCCTTTTCCAGGAAACCCACAGTTCTCGGTGGGACACAATTCTCAAACTCCACAACAAC
>ML831936.1:27969-41965 GCA_009831015.1 Picea engelmannii | reverse complement strand
CAATTCAACCAGAAGAACCAACAGATCCAGAAGAGGGGGAGCGCCTTTTTCATTCACAGATGTGGGTGAAGGGGACCCCGCTGCATTTTATTGTTGATAGCAGAAGCCAGAAGAACCTCATCTCAACAGAGGTCGTCAAACAACTGGGATTGTCGACAACACCACACCCGCAACCATACAACATTGGGTGGCTTCGCCAAGGACGAGATCTTCGTGTCAGCCAACAATGTCGATTGTCATACGGCATCCAACCCTTCAAGGATGAGATATTATGTGATGTTGCCCCACTGGATGTCTATGATGTTCTCTTGGGCTAGCCATATATGTGGAAACACCATGCTATCTATGAGTCTCGACCCCGTAGTGTCATTATTAATCTGGGGGGTCATCTCTACAGGATACTAGAGGTAGTTCCAACTACTGCCCCACCTAAACAATGCTGCAAGGTAGTATCTCATACTAGAAAATTCATCTTCTCCACAATCTGTTCAAAGGGTGAACAAAAGGATACTGCAACCACCACGGCTTCAGCCAAAGCACCTTCTATCCAACAGAAGCAGGTCGACAAGGTTGCAACAAAGCACGAAGATTCCTTCTGCACACAGTCATCTAAAATAGCCAGACTGATTAAAAAGGTCCAAACCTTCCAGCCACAGGTTTGTGACAGATTTCCACAAACTAAGCAACGTGACTTCTCCAGCAAGACAAGCAGCTCACCAAGATGCAGATTCAACAAATGCTTTTCCCTCTCCCCCGGGAACT
The DNA here is from genome assembly GCA_009831015.1 of Picea engelmannii. Lineage (NCBI taxonomy): Eukaryota > Viridiplantae > Streptophyta > Pinopsida > Pinales > Pinaceae > Picea > Picea engelmannii. The sequence continues at coordinate 41,203 of ML831936.1, read as the reverse complement.
CAACGCAATGGAGACCATTGCTTCCTAAGGAGGGAGGATTGATCCAGGTGGATATTGGGGGCCACCCACCTTTTCCAAATGGCTCAAAACAGTTTTCTGGCCATTTTGACAATTTACTATTTTTAGCAGGTTTTAACTTCCGGGGCCATTTTGAGGGCCTAAATGAAGTTTTTTTTGAGATCAAGGTTCTCAATGATAGCCAAAGGCATCATTGAGCCCCCAAAATGAATCTTCTCGACGATACCTTTCCAACGAGCTATCACACGCCTAAAACAGAGATCGTATGCAAAAGTTACGACCCCGGGAAGTTGGTGCACCAACTTACCCAAACGGGGCCCACATGACTTTTGGTGCTTCATCTCCTAGGGTTAGGTTTTTGGATGTCTATGACTTTTGGCATTCCCGATTATTGTAAAAAGGTCTCCAGAGCCTCATTGTAACCATCTTCTTGCAAATGCGAGTAACCGTCACATCTCTTCTCAGAGATAAGCTGCCAACATTCTAGCGAGTCTTTCACTCTGTATTTTTACAGTCTCTGTACATTTATTTCATTAATAGAAATCATGTATTACTGTATATCTGTGCTTATGGTTGCATCTCTGATACATTTCTGTTATATTATTGGATATATGCGATATCTCTGTGCATTTCCTTATTATATCTCCGCTCTCATTTCGTGCCGAAAATAATCCGGATCAAAATGGTATATTGAACTACCACGCACATCTTTTCACGATTTCAACTCCCTCGCCATGTCCTTCCTCACACACTTCCAACTACCCATTTGATACAAGACGGGTACTGAACTATTAACCTCCCTTCGTCAGACAACTTCTGTACATATCTCTGATCATATTCATGAATGGAGACGATGACGAAGGCTAATCAAAGCGGTCATTCCTGACCAATTGTTAGCAGAATGGTTCACTAAATCATTGTTACCCTAGATCGCTCGTGATGTTGCCATGGGTGGCGTGGTCACCGAGGAAGAAGCTATTGCCCGAGCTCAGTACTTAGACTTAGTCTATTCACAGTCCGGTACTCTGTACGAGTTGATACCGAATGCTATACGTGCCACTAACGATCCATCCAAACCATCGTCTGCTTCCCATGCGGATAGAGTTAATGGCTCCGTCAAAACCCAATCTACTTCTCAGTTGACTGGAACGATTCAGCGGCCCGCTTCGACGACTGCTCCCAACCCGACTGCACCCTCTTCTACCCGCCCTCAAACTCAGGTCTTTGAGGTGAATACGGTCCAATCAACCCCTTCACAACAACTTGGGGGCAAGAAGAAAGCGAGAAATAAACCAAAGAAAAACAATAACAACGAACAACCAAAAAATCAACCTCAAACCCCTGTTGTCGGAAAACAACCACAACGAAAACCGAAATTCCCATGTCTCATTTGTGGTGATGATCACTACACTCGAGACTGTCCACATCACAATGAAGTGGCCAAGATTTTCAAGGGAAATTCACAACCCGCTGTGCTTACTCAGCCTTTTCCACAACAACGATCTTTAGTTGCTCAAACCCCCACTGCAGGGGGCAGTTCCAACCAACCCCATGATGAAGCCTCGACAAGTGCCCACATTTACATGTTTAACGAGGTTAATCTAACCACTCACTCTGCAACATATGACACGCCAGTTAAACCTGATAAACCAAAGACTACTAATGGTTCCGCACCGGACCCGTTACCATCTTCCATTAGTCCTCCATCTACTAGCCCTCCATCTGGCCCGCTTCAGATTGAGAAACCTTCATTTGACTCTATTTTATGCCCTCCTAAGAGAACCATCTGGAAATCTACCTTCAATCCTAATTCACGGGCTGCCCAAAACTACAACAATGTAGAAGATTTGGCCCAAGCACCATGTGCTATGTCTGCCTTGGAAGTTCTACAACATTGTCCCAGCCAACGTAGAACACTCTTAGCTGCTATCGACGCTTTTGATCCTGAGTCATCAAACAACCTCACATTTAAGCTGGATGATCATCAATCGCGACTCTCCCACCAGTTAGCTTTTCAAATCGATGTTGTTGTTCACAATCAACAAATCCAACGAACTATCTTAGATGAGGGAGCCTCTACTTGTGTCATGTCCTTAGCTTGTTGGAAAGGCTTAAAATCACATGCCCTTAACAAATCCCCTACAATGTTACGCGCTTTCGATGGACGAGGTTTTCATCCTCACGGATTATTACAATCCTTAGCCATTCAGTTGGGCGGCAAAACTGTTACCGTTGATGTCGAGGTGGTCGATGCCCCCCTCGATTACAACCTACTACTCGGAAGAAGTTGGTTCTACGCTATGACTGTCGTCGCCTCGTCGGTGTTTTGATGTGTACAATTCCCCCATCAAGGCAAAATTTTCACCGTCGATCAGCTTGATTTCTGTACACCCGACGCTCGCATCCCTGCCACCAACAACATTCCCTTTTTGGGAGACCACCCAGTTACGTATGAAAGCGTTGGTGTTGTCTTATTGAAAGATTCTAGCCTTATGGGTACTTTCCCTACACCACTTCCACCTACCGCGCATCATATTGCCTCTGTCAATATGATCTCGACTATGCCTTATCAATCCTTGGAATCATCTGATCCTTGGATTGTACCTAGTCCTCTGGAATTCAATGTGCTCGGTGACACTATGCCACTTAGCCCGGTCGTGGCTGCATATGTAGCTATTCAATCTACCTCTCCCTCTTTGAACAATTCACATTTATTGGCACCTGATGCCTACTCGGTGCCCTCATGGTTGGATTCCCTGTCGTCCGCCGTTGATTACATTTTCCAAATTTTTCCTTCTGACGAATCTATTATGGAAATGCTTAGCATTGACGATCTGCCTTGGGATGATAACCATCATCGATCCTCTTTTCTTCCACCTTTGGAATAAATTCACCAAGACATACGCTCTGTCTTCCCTCCCGATGTTATCGATGCTCCGCAATCTCCTATCCTCACACAAGATACTCTCTCTGAGGGGAATATGGGTAACATCTCTACTACGATCGTTATTCATATTTTGATCAAAGAAGGTGTCGTGGAAAACATTAACCTTGGTGCTAATTGCACACCCGAGGAAGTGGTCTCTTACACCGCTTTGTTTAAATAATTCTGCGATGTCTCGCTTGGAGCTACGAGGAAATGCCAGGGATCAACCCTTCAATCGTCGTGCACGAAATCAATACTTACCTTGATGCGAAACCTGTTCGACAAAGGTTTCGCCCGATTCATCCCAAGAAAATCGCAGCTATAAAGGCATAAGTTGAAAGACTTCTAAAATATGGCTTTATCTATCCTATCCCTTTGACAGAATGGGTCTCCAACCTTGTTCCGGTTGCCAAAAAACAAGGGACCATCCGTGTTTTTGTTGAATATCGAGATCTCAACAAAGCTTGTCCCAAGGACAACTACCCTACGCCCTTCATCGACCAAATCATCGATAATTGTGCAGGAAGCGTAATCTTCTCTTTCATGGATGGATTTTCTGGGTATAACCAGATTGAAATCTTACCTGGTGATCAACATAAGACAACCTTTATCTGCCCATGGGGAACTTTCGCCTATCGAAAGTTACCATTTGGCCTAAAAAATGATGGTGCTACTTTCCAGCGGGCCATGTCGTACGCTTTCCACGATATCAAGCATATCGCAAAGCCTTACCTCGATGATTTACCTTCCCACTCATCGAATCGATCCAATCACATTGATCACTTGTGGGTGATTTTTCTTCGATGTCGGTTCTACCGTATTCGCTTGAACCCACACAAGTGCATTTTTGCTGTCGAATCCGGTCGACTCCTCGGTTTCATTATCTCCAAAGATGGGATCAAAGTGGATCCCTTAAAGATTAAGGCCATTCTAGCTTTACCCCCACCTACCAATTTAACCCAACTCCAAAGTTTTCAAGGCAAAGCAAACTTCCTTCACCGTTTCATTTGCAACTATGCCGAGATAACTAAAGGATTCATGCGGTTACTGCAGAAAAACACCCCTTTCATCTGGGATGACACTGCCCAATGGTCATTTGATGCTCTCAAGCACGCCTTGATCCACGCTCCCTTGTTACACCCTCCGGAGTATACAAATGACTATATCCTTTACTTGGTCGCCTCCACTTCTACTATTGCGATAGTGTTAGTTTAGGAGGACCCTAATGACAAATAACATGTGATTTATTACCTGAGCAAGAGTCTATCTAGACCCGAACTCTGATATTCACATGTCTAGAAACTGGCTATGGCAGCCGTCATCGTTGTCTAGAGATTCCGCCATTACATCTTATTACGCACCACCATGGTGATCGCGGGCTCCAACCCCATGTACCATGTCCTGACACGTCAAGTACTTGGGGGCAAATATTCTAAATGGATTGTTATCCTTCAGGAATTCGACCTTGAATTTACGAAGGCCAAAGCCAAAAAATCCCTGGTGTTTGCAGAGCTTATCTGTGCTCTCCCTGGTGCCGATGAAGACATTGAACCTAGAGATTCTCTCCTCGATGAATCTCTCTTCCTCATCAACACCTTCGATCCTTGGTACAGAGACATTCTCCTTTACCTTCAAACCCAACGTTTTCAGCCCAACATTTCTCACGAAGAGCGTCGATGCATTCGTCACCACTCTCGTCGTTATCTCATCATCGACGACACCTTGTATCACCGTGGTATTGACTGAACCATGAGGAGGCTGAACGCGTTTTGAACGATTGTCACCTTGGTGCCTGTGGCGGTCACCTTTCTGGGATGGCCACAACCCAAAAAATCCTACGTGCCGGCTACTTTTGGCCCTCAATTTTCAAAGATTGCATCGAGGCTGTCAAAAAATGCCCACCCTGCCAAGTCTTTAACAAGAAAGCACGCACCCACCCTACTGCGCTGCACCCCATTATCGCCGTCGGCCCCTTTGCCAAGTGGGGTATCGATTTCATGTAGTGTAAGCCAACCTCAGCTGGGGGGCACGGTTATATAATCGTCGCCGTCGACTACTTCACCAAATGGGCTGAGGCAATGCCTACCTTCCTGAACGATGGTCGTACTGCAGCTCTGTCTCTTTTCAACCATATCATAACTCGTTTTGGTGTACCACGTGCCATTGTCACTGATCATGGTGCACACTTCAAGAACGAGATGATGAGCGAATTACATGTCAAATTGGGTTTTCGCCATGAAAACTCATCCCCTTACTACCCTCAGGCCAACTGACAAGTTGAGGCCATCAACAAAGTCCTAAAAACCATGATCCAATGCATGGTAGGGGCAAACAAGACATCGTGGCATTTACAACTTTTCCCCGCTCTCTGGGCTTATCGCACTTCTGTGAAAACCTCAACTGGATTTACTCCTTTCCAGTTGGTGTATGGCATTGAAGCCATTCTACCAATCGAGTGTGAGATCCATCACTCAAACTTAAAGTAGAACTCCTACCCCATACTTCTGCTGAAGAAGAATGATTCTTGTATCTATCCAAGATGGACGAAACACGTCGTGATGCTGCTCTAGTTAATGAGGCACATCAAAAACGAATTAAGAGTCAATACAACAAATCCGTCCACCCTCGGACTTTTACGGAAGGAGACTTAGTCCTCGTTTATGACCAAGCTCACGACAAATTGGGGACAGAAAAGTTAGAACCTCTGTGGCACGGTCCTTACATCGTGAAGCGTGTTCTACACAGAGGTGCCTACGAATTAGTAGATCATGATGGAATTTCCATGGGAGAGCCCCGAAACGGGCTTTACCTTAAAAAGTACTATGCTTAAATTACCTAGCATTTGTACTTTGTACATTATTGTATTTTAGTTTGGTGTGTCTATTTCTTTCGCGTGCTCGAGTCTTTACTGTTGCCACTCATGACTGTGCTTGTGTTTTCATGCGCAGATGACGTCTTCCTTTCCTATCTTTTTCTGGTTTGCGGAAGGCGCTAGTCGAAATACCCGGAACATTGCTTCGGCAACATGGGTTATTTACCAATTTGACGAGGTGGTGAGTTCAGGAGGTATCTGCTTAGGACCAACAACCAACAACATGGCAGAATATCATGCTGTCATCGGATTGTTGACCCAAGCCTCCTCCCTAGGTATCTCTCATATCATTGTTTACTTAGACTCCCAACTCATGGTCTATCAACTCAACTGTATCTACGCTATCCATCGTCCTATCCTGCTACGTCTCCACCTACAAGTTTGTCATCTTGAACGAATGTTCTATTACATTGAATATAGACACATTCCAAGAGAACTTAATAGTGTTTCGGATTCATTAGCTAATTACATCATGGACCGGTATCTCGCCCACATATAAGATTTAAGGAAAGCAAAATTGTACATCACATGTAAATTAAAACACATCATAGACATCATCATGTACAAATCATTTGGCACTATAAAAAACTCAAGAACTGTATATATATATATATATATATATATATATGGCGCGACTGAAATGTTTTGATTACATTAAAAAAGTATGTAGAAGAGAAAAATGTCGGGTCTTTAAAGCCCTACAACATCGCCTGACAAGGCATACAAAATATGATCACTAGAGAGACTCTAATCTCCCTTTACTACATTGTGCTGCGAGTAACATATCACTGCATGCACTACGCATCTTAGCAGAGAATTGACATTCTCTGGCACTCCCACAGTGTGCCTCTGCGAATGTAAAGGCACTTCTCCCTTCCGTAGAGGAGGAATGCCCATCGTGAGGCCTTGGAGGTTTCTTTCAACCTCCCAGAGACCTATCACGGGTACACACGGATCTGCTACAACTGGAGCACCCCCACGACGTCCTGGTATCGGTATATCGGTCAGGCGCACGGCTCCCTTGTCTGCATGTTGAAAACAATACATCTTTTAAAAAACTCTTCTATATACCCAAAAAAATACATATACATTAAAAACTTTAAAAAACAAAAACTAGACAAGGTATGGCTCAGTCTCTTACCTGACACATCCCAGTCTTCCCCCGCGGGTAAAATCAAATCCATGCTCCCGTGGAAATCTACCTCAGCATACGGGAAGTCCTCTATCCAGAGATACTGCCGTCTCAGCCAGACAAAGAAATCGCCAGTGAAACAGAGCTCTGACTCCACTACTAGCCTTAGAGACAGACTAGTCCATCTCTCCATTCTTTGTTCGTCCACTGGTCGCACCGCCAGTGCTATCTGAGGCTGCATCTGGGGGATGCGCTCTAGAAAAAATGAGACCAGAAAAGAGCCATAACCAAACTGTTTCTGTCCCATTCGGCAACGTGAAACCTGTTCCTTCACATTTCGAAGGAACCCTGCACTCCACTTGAACAGTGTTGGTTCCAAACACTGAACACCATAAGCCACCTGCGATCTTGATGCCAGATGCATGCTAGTACTACCCGTCACGCTCATGATGGAAAACAACATGGACCGGAGGGGTAGCTCTCGGATATCCTTGATAGGGATTCTACCCCCTATTAGTCTTGCTCCTGCAACACAGTGACGTGCTAGATACATGCCCAGTTGTTCAGGTAGCGCCCTCTGCCCGACAAAAGATATGGGAACTCCTCTCTTCGAGAGGCCAGTTAAGAAATACACATCTTCCAAGTCAATCGTTAGAAGCTGTGTGCCAATCCGGAATCCTTGCTCCGCAACATCCCATAGGCCGATCATATGCTCAAGCAAAAAAGTCTCCTTCTTCATTTTTTTCAACTTGAAGAATTTGAGTAAGTCACAAGCTCGCAATGCGGCCCATGTGCGGGGACTCTGCAAGGCAGCTAAGTCATCAATCTCATGTTCTCGTTCTTTCCACTCGATCATGGTCGCTGAAATCACCTACAAAAAAAAAAGAATAAAATTTTTTCATTATTTCAACGTTTTGGCATTTCGACAATTTTCAAAAGCGATCTAAAAACATGAAATCTAATTCCCACATCATTACCACACCCTCTCTTAGCCTTTCAATCACCACACCCTCTCTTAGCCGTTCAATATTCATCATACAACAATGAAACCTTTTTAAATGCAAACAATTTCTTTATGGTTGCGTGGGCATATGTGGGGATTTTTTTCATGGGTTCTTTGCCAAAAACGACCCATCCAATCAGCTATTGAGGCGTTGGCATCTTGGTCGTCCCCTTCTAGAACGTTTTTTCAAAAAGAATCCCCTTTTTTCTATCATTTTTAAAAGAGGTCGATTTTGATCTTTTTGGGGCAACTTAGGGCTTCATATTTTAAATTAAATGATGCTATGAAAATGAATATTAAACCATGTAATTGAAAGAAGGAGAGATGAAGATCTACCTGGTCCGAACGACAAGAAAAATGGTCAACCATAGCTCCGACAGCGAGCAAAACAAGATCCACCTCAAAATGAGAATCTCCACTACTCTAAAATCCTTGTGCAAAATGAAATGGTAAATGGAATTTTCATTGTATTTATTTATAAATTTCCATTTTTTATAAGGTATAGTCATTTATGGGTTTCTCTAACAATGTAATGGCTTCACTAAACCCCTGGTTTGTAGTTTTGGCATCACAGGTTTCCTGGCAGTTTTGATGGATTATTTACCTTGTCACGCTTATGAGCATAGTGTTAGTTCGTTCTCGAGCTTGAAAATATGAGAATGCAATCAGGTAAACTTTTATCTCTTTTTCGGACCCGTACGGATACACGAACACACGAAAAAGGAACCCCTCTAGAGTCATCTTTAAACTCTTTTCAGACTCTCTAAATATGAAAAGATTGTCGATTGATCTTGCTTCCTTTCACGCTCGTTAAAAGGTTGGAAAGGGCGTCTTTCGAGCGATAGTTTATCTCTTTTTCGGTCTTGTTAGACTACTGTACAAAAAAGGAACTGAGAGAGTTCTCTTTTAAGTGTTTTTCCAAACTCTATAATCTTGAAAAAACCTTCGAGTTTTCTGTCTTTGGACTCGCTAAAGCACACATCGACAGGCCCATACGGGATCGAACCCTTACTTCTTCTGGTTCGTTAAACAAAGGAAGAGGAACTTACCGAAGATGAGTTATATCGAGCATGTGTTATCCTCCTCGAGCTCATTAAATAAAAAAGAGGTACTCATCTATCTGGATGGGGGAAATTTTGAAAAGAGCAAGACAAGCAGTCTCTTGAGAACATTATCCAACAATTCTTAGAGTCACCCTTGAACACGACACTTTGTCATTTGCATGCATCATAATCCACTGAACCTCTGCACTGAGCCAATCCTTTGAGTTTCTTTCACTCCTTTGGGTCACCCGACGCAAGTCACAGTATCCACTGCATAGTTTTGGTCCATGTCATGTTTCTGCTGTTGTGCCTCAGTGTTCAAGGGAAGTATCCGCCTCGAGAGTCAGCCATCCCAAATATCTTGCCTCAAAACCCGTGTCAATCCGTTTGATCTGCCAATTACATATCTATGTCTGTTTCGTGTCGTTGATGGGGGATACATCAAGGCCCTCCCTTGACGAGTCTATTCCTGTCGACTTCAACACATTATCCGGGAATCAGGCTTAGAAACCAGTTAGTACTTTGGGACCTGCATGCCTCAATGGCAGGCCTCCTCACATTCGACAACAGGTTTACATCATTGACCTCTGATCGGATGATTCCACGGATGTTCGACTCCAACTCATCCATTCACATTGGTTGGAATGTACTAGGGTACCTTGGGAATCATTGGCATTAATGGTGATCTCCCTCGCACTTGTTAACAGTTCACACCATTGACCGGTAATCAAGTGGTTTTTACCATGTTCGACGTCGGGACATCTATTCACATGGTTAGAATCGTACCACATTGGGATCGGTAAGAAGACCCTGGGTTGAGTCGTCACTCTGATATATACTTCGCTCAGGTTGCGAAGGAGTTTCTCTTGGACGAATGATACGTACACTGTTACATAGATCCACTTTGTATCGGTCATGGCTATGTATTGTCATCTCGTAGATCCATTGTGTATTCTTCGTGGCTACGATCAGTCCAGGTCATCAGAGTATAGATCCACATTGTATTCTCGGTAGCTATACCTTTTCATCAATACAATTATGGATCCGCAGTGTATTTTATAGTGGCCATATCTTGCACGTCTTGATCACCCAAGCATAGGTATGCCTGCCTTGGGTTTTGAACTATGCCATGATATTTGTTGGATGTTTGTGTGAAACTTCCATCAGGTTCTCCAAGTCTATACCCTTTCTTGAACGTCTACAAAGCATTTCAGTTATCAGTTCGCATCTTCTAACTTCATACTTTGGGGGGCAATCTGTTACACCTCAATATTGCTCACTTCGATAAGTGTCGTAAGTTTCGCATGATCCTCTCAACTATCGCAAGTGTTGCATGACATTCACAAGTGTCGCAAACATCAAACAAAGCATACTGCCATGATGACGACACCAAAAAGACATCTAGAATAACTCAGACACTTGATTTGGAGGAAGGAAAATGATTAACTGAAGTCAAGGAACTTTTATCACCTGAGAGGAGCTCTTAAACAAAGGTTTTGAAGGTGAGCGCTCCCCTACATTAGGCTTAGGAGCGCTGGCGCTCCCCTGTAAGGTCTCAGGGAGTGTTATAACGCTTCTCTGCCCCTCTGAAGGAGTGCTATCCATCCTTGGAGCGTTGGCACCCCCCTCAAGCTTCCTAGGGAGCGCTATAGCGCTCTAATGCCCCTTTTGAGGGAGCACTGTCTAATCTGAGGCAGTAGTTGGCCCATTGAGGAGAATAAGGGGAGGATCTTTCAAGTTTGGAAGCCAGTTGCATTCGAATTCTTGGTTCCATCAAGAGATCCTTGATCCAAGGAGGGAATTCCTCAACTTGTTCTAAAGATAACTCAATAGGTTAAGCTCCTCTTAACCTATATAAGCAGGCTCTATGGTGGTGAAAAAAGGGAAGAATTGCTAGCATGAAACCTATGATCTCATAGGAAACACACAGTCAGTCAAAGGAGAGTGATCATTGAAGCTGCTATCATCCAGGTTGTGGATCTTTCGAGCAAGGGTTAGACGAAGGGGACTTGATGAAGCTGTCGCATTTGCATCTACGATTGTAAGTACTGTTGTCGTTATTCTCATTAATATGACACGCTTGGTCTGTTTCTTTCTAGTTTGTGTCTGATTTCACATGAATTTATCATTGATAGATAGATCTGTTTTCAAGCTAATATCAATAGAGTAGGAAGTGGTCGTACTTTGTTTGTCTACAGGACTCAGCAAGGAGCGAGAGTTTGGAGCTCGATTTGGAGAGTGCAAGGACAAACGTCGATAAAGAGGTACTGCTATTCTCCTTCCTTCTCATGTATTAGTTTGTATAGATTTGAAAGGAAGTCAGTGTCCATGTTAAACACTTTCTGTCTTAGAGTTAGGGTCTATCTCTTTGAGGCGATCTACCTGTCCACAAGGAGATTTTCCTACAACAACATACAATGTGGATCTATGCAACAATACAAACTGAATATACTCCAACGCAACCTGAATCTGTGAGAAAAGATTCAGGGTCTTCATCTCCACCAATCTATAGTACGGATCTAACCATGCAAATACATATGCTGAAGTCGAACATGGTAGAAACCACTTGATTACTGGTCATTAGTGAATACCGTTAAGAAGTGCGAGAGAAATCACCATTAATGTCAATGACTCCCATGGTAATCTAGTACAATCCAACGAATGTGAATCAATGATCTGAGGTTGAACACTTGGTGGAATCTCCCGATCAGGGGTCAATAATGAAAACCCACTGTCAAAAGCGAGGAAACCTGCCATTGAGGCATGCAAGTTCCAAGGTACCAATTAGTTTCTAAGTCTAATTCCTGGATAATGAGTTGAAGTCGACAGGAAAATACTCGTCACAGGAAGGCCTTAATGTATCCTCCATCAATGACACGAAACAGGTAAAAATATTTGTTGTAGATCAGAGTAACAAGTGATTCAAGACTGATTAGGGATGACTGATGCAATAGAAGGCTTAAGGATTGCATAAATAGCCGACGCAATAGAAGGATTTCTAGGTTGAACTTATTTTTTGAACATATTGACGACACGGCAACTGTCTTGGAAAAACTATCTCAATAACAGGGATCACAGACCAATTTGTAATCTTATAAAGAAGTATGATCAAGATACAAGCATATTTTCCAACCTAGATGCAAGGTGAGTGAAAGGGTGTCATGTTAAAAAGTGACTCTTCCAGAGAATACAGGTTTATACACATTTCTTTCCCAATTTCCCCCCCCACCATTTCTGGCGAGTAACTCTTTATTTTTACGCAAGCTTGAGGAGGATAACATATGCTTGTAATGTAAGCTCATCCTTTGTACGATTCCCTCGGAGTATGTTTAACAAACCCTAGGAAGGAGTGGTTCGGTCCCATATGGACCTTTCGATGTTTGTTTAATGAGTCTAAAGAAAGAAAACTCAAGGGTTTTTCATGTTTAGAGAGTCTGAAAAACACTTAAAGAGAACTCTCTTAGTTCGTTTTTTGTAAAGTAGTCTGATGAGACCAAAAAAGAGATAAACTATTGCTCAACATACATGTTTTCTAATACTTTAACGAGCGTGAAAAGAACAAGATCGCTCGATAATCTTTTCATGTTTAAAGAGTCTGAAAAGAGCTTAAAAGGAACTCCAAGGGGTTCCTTTTTCATAAAACCTTTACGAGCCCGAAAAAGTGATAAAAGTTTACTCAGTTACATTCTCATCGATTTATGAGCATGAGAAAGAACAAAGACTAAGCTCGGTAATTTATTCTCTTGTATTTACGAGCATGAGAAAGAACAAAGACTAGGCTCGAGATTGTTTTCATTTTTACACAATCTTTAAAACAAAACAAAACTATGCTTGGGATAGATTTTATTTTTAACAAGCTTAAATCTAAACAAAAATGTGCTTGGATTTGGTTTCATTTTTACACAAGCTTGAACCAGAGGAAACTATGCTTGAGGTAGGTGGTTTCATTTTTACACAAGCTTGAACCAGAGGAAACTATGCTTGAGGTAGGTGGTTTCATTTTTACAAAATCTTGAACCAGAAAAACTATGCTTGCAACTTCCCAACGCATAATCCAGGGATGGTTGGTACTTAGCCCTCGGCTTAAGAAGCCAACAGTTTAACTTCAACATGAAGTCCATAGGCTGGAAGCATTGCCCCCCCCAAGCTTCATTTCGTCCAACTTCAAAGACAAATGAAAATGAATCTTCAAATACTAGACGAAGGACTGGACTCAACAGAGAGGGGGAAGTTGTTTCAT
>ML831936.1:0-10641 GCA_009831015.1 Picea engelmannii | reverse complement strand
TTTTATTGCATAACTCCTTGATCATATGCATAGGTTGTCATTGAATATACTCTCTCTACTTTCACTTTGGTTGGTTTGTGTCTCACTGTAGGATCAGTATCACAAAAGCACCGGAGCGAAACAGGAACAACAAAGACATAAGGAAGCGACACTTAAAGGTATGTCTCTCGTCTTTTGTTCGGTAGTAAATTCGATGATTAGAACTTAGGGAAAGTGCCATGTCTTCTTGTGTTTTTTTCTAGAGTTAGGTGGATCTAGGGAGATTGATTTGTGTCCGCACTTAACAATTAGCCCGATAAAAAAATTGGCAACTCCACTGGGGAACAGATTATTTTCCTAATTTGTCTTTCTTTCTTGCTTTGATTGCTTGGGTTTTGTTTTCTGAAGCACTGGGAGATCCATATTAACTCTCCAACTATTAAAATTCATTGGAAAACCTTCACACTTTTTATTTTTTCCATTTTTTGTGTGATTTTCGCACCCTACTTTGAGGGGCAGTGCGGCGTTTCTGCACTGTATTGGTCTTCTGGCCTGTGGAAATCAGGGATTTCCACACTGTGTTAATCTACGGCCTGTGGAAATTGTGAAAAGTTTGATTTTTTATGGTTATTCCTTACCCAGATCTTGGATTTGGTTTTGGGATGAATTTTTGGGTTTGATTATGATCTGTTTATAATCTGCTTGACATCTTTGGAACTGTTTTTAGCCATATTTGTTTTGTTTTCTTTTGAACGATTTGATCTCTTGCTTTGAGTGTCTTTATGTTACAAAACTTTGTTTTTTCTTTAGAATTGTTTGGTGAAAGAACTTATTTTTCTTTTATTGAATAGTTTGTGTTAAAAGAGAAAATTGTTTGGGTTACTTTGTTTCATGTCGATTTTCTATTGCTTTTAGGTATCTTTGGAACAAAAATATTTAATTTCTTTTTTTACATTAGATTGGGGGCATCCTTGCATTTGAAGTAGCGAAATTGCATGATTTTTCGTCTTAAATTTTGAAAAAAATTGGGCCATGAATCGTGTATTGGTGTACAGTCTCTTTGTCTCATTTCTCGAAAATATTGATATTAATGAGTTTTAAAATTTTGGGACATTGTGCATATGGGAATGATAAATGTTTTCTCCTTCTCGTAGCATAGCTTTCATCGAAATGAAAAGATTGCATCTTCATCTCTTTGCATAACTTTCGAGTCGGTCAAAACACCATATTGTTCACAATGTTTTCCTCTTAAGTAACAACAACCATAAAATAAAGCGCTTATAAAAATTGATTATATATTTTTACATTTTCTGGTAGCACACCTACATTAGATTAGTTGTAGGGCTTTGGAATAGGTGTGAAAGATAACTTTCCAAATCTACAAACAAACATAGAATCTTGTGTTAGGTTGCGGTGAAATCCACTTGCTACATTTTGTCCTGGGAAGCCCTTCTCACACAAGGGTCAATCACAAGGTTGCATTGAGACCGGCAGAGTTACTCACCCTGCTTTGTAGGTCTTGGTGTAGATATTACGCGTATTATGGGGGTCACTTGAAGGTAAACCCACAATAATGAGTGGAAGCCTTTCAAGTTGATTTCGGGATAGATACCCTGCCTTTGCGCATGGATCGGACTGTCGATTGTTTCCCCAGGCATCACTGTATTAATTGGTAACCTTAGTGGCCTTTCTCTTTAGGTTCTTTACATAAGGTGACTGTGGAGGGGCAAGTTTTCACAGTACCTGGAATCAACGCTGACCAAACTCACTCTGGCTCTTTGGAGGGTATACCCACGATTACGTGTGGGAGCTTGCACCAGGGTGTAAGTCCGTTAAGCAGGTCGTCAACGTAACTTTTCCACCCACTCTATCTCAACCCCTTCTTACTTTGTTCCCGCGACGTTGGATTTCATCACCAACTAGTGCGTTCATTGTAAGAAGGTTTTGTTTACTTGTTTGCTTCCTAGATTTTTCGCGTGTGCTATTTGTTCTCCCTAGCAGACTCTAGGTTGGATATTTATTTAATGGTGTATGTTCCCGAAATGACCAATGAAGGAACCCCTATCCCAGAGGAAACTTTTGTTTTTCCTTCTTATGGGAACATTGGTCCTCCTCACATCGCTACTTTGAGCCTTCCCGGTCTCACAATTGGATTACCAATATGGTTGTTTTCCACTCAGGTAATCTCGAATGCAGCTAGTGCTTCTATTGTAAGCACTTCTCCCTAAGAAAATCAACCTCATGTTGATCCTTCGCCTTCTTCACCAGTAAGATATTCTTCACCTTCTCCACTTGCAAGGTCTTCTTCCATTTCATCTTCTTTGTCGAGTGAAAGCTCTGAAGCTAGTAACTCGGTGGATAAGAAGAAGAAGAAAAGGAAGAATAAGAAGAAGAAAAATAAACAAGGATCTAAAATTCCAACCACTGGCATACGTGTTGGAAAGAAACCAGTTATTGTTGATCGTGTTGGGAGTGTTGATGATGTCAAGATCATCCAAACAACCCATAAACCCAGGTACCCTTGCGGGATTTGTAAGGGTAGCCATATTTTTAAGGATTGCCCTGGTCTATCCAAGGTTATAGAAGCATGGTCTACACACCCTCGCCAACCCGTGTCAACAACCTCTGAGGAACATGTTGATGAACTCCCATCAAATAGTCAAGATACAATTAGGAAGAAGAAAAGTAGAGTCAAGTTCTCGTGTATGTTATGCAAAGGGAGTCATCTCACTCAACTTTGCCCTTGTATGGATGAAGTCTCGAAATTACTGGAAGCCATGACTGTTTCACAGCCTCAACTTCCAACTGCGTATCATAAGCTTACTATCGACCCACATGTAGTTGATGGAATTATCAATATGACCCCTTCGTCGATCAATCTGATTGATCATGTAGTCAATCTGGTCACATCCTTAGTTGAACTAGTTGACAAAGCGGTTGATCTGATCCCATCCTCGGTCGATCCCACTCTCTCGTTAGAGAGCGCAACCCAAGCGATCGATCCAGTTTCATCCTCGGTCGATCCCACTCTCCCATTAGAAAGTGAGACCCAAACTGTCGATCTGTTTCCACCCGTCGACCCCATTCTCCCCTTGGAGAATGAAACCTAAGTGGTCGATCTGATATTGTCATCGATCGATCCTACTCTCTCGCTAGAGAGTAAACCTGATCCTACCCATGTTTTTCTCGTTGATACAAAATCTACCCTGCTGGTGGACATTCCTCCTTCTCCCATGGAACCCCCTCCAAGTAATGAGACCATCCTTTTCAATTGGGGTGTGCTAACTGGACCTCGTCTTCCCTCTCACGTTCCTTTCCAGATTACATTTCAGGTTTGTATTTGGGACGTTCCTCAGACGCTAATAGATGAAGGTGCGACCGTTAGTATTTTGTCCTCTCTCACTTGGCAAGCTTGGCCAGTTACACGAAATCTGTTAACTTTCAACAGAAGAACCAGTCAACCTTTAGGGACCCTTCCTCAATTTCCTATAACTTTGGGAGCGAAAAATGTCTTTATTGATGTCATGGTCGTCCAAGACCCCTTGGATTTTGATTTACTCCTTGGGCGGGATTATGTCTATGCCATGAAAGATATTGTGTCCACTCTTTTTCGTGTGATATATTTTCCTCGCGATGGAAGAATTGTGACTACTGATCAACTTTCATTCATCGATCCTGATTGGATTACCTCTCTTAGTGGTTCTTATATGCAGATGGTATCACCCCTGCCACAGGTAAATTATGTGGCATTGTCTCCCATGCCTTCCACTACCGATGATGATGACTTGGATCCGGTAGTTGACATGGTGACCTCTTCGGTAGGGCTATTGGAGCCTGGCCTCCTTACCCCTCTCGCGACCCTCGACATGTGTTCTTTCTAGAGTGTGTTTCTTCCATCAAATGAAGATCTCTTGGAAGCCATGACCGAGTTTTGTCCCTTGACATGGTGTCCTTCCAGAGCATTGTCCTCTTGGAAGCCATGATCAAGAAGAGCCTCGAGCATGATTTTCTAATTTCAAACTCGTTAAAAAATGAAACCATCTTTGAGCATAGTTTTATGCTTTCAAGCTCATTAAAAAATGAACCCAACTACGAGGATAGTTTTTCTTCTCTATGGAAACCTCGTTAAAAAATGAAACAGAGGTTGTGAGAATAGTTCATGTTTCTATATCAAGCTCGTTAAAAAATGAAACAGAGGTCTAGGGATTGAACCTGAATTCTCGAGCATAGTTATTTTCCTGTGTCAAGCTCGTTAAAACATGAAACAACTTCCCCCTCTCTGTTGAGTCCAGTCCTTCGTCTAGTATTTGAAGATTCATTTTCATTTGTCTTTGAAGTTGGACGAAATGAAGCTTGGGGGGGGCAATGCTTCCAGCCTATGGACTTCATGTTGAAGTTAAACTGTTGGCTTCTTAAGCCGAGGGCTAAGTACCAACCATCCCTGGATTATGCGTTGGGAAGTTGCAAGCATAGTTTTTCTGGTTCAAGATTTTGTAAAAATGAAACCACCTACCTCAAGCATAGTTTCCTCTGGTTCAAGCTTGTGTAAAAATGAAACCACCTACCTCAAGCATAGTTTCCTCTGGTTCAAGCTTGTGTAAAAATGAAACCAAATCCAAGCACATTTTTGTTTAGATTTAAGCTTGTTAAAAATAAAATCTATCCCAAGCATAGTTTTGTTTTGTTTTAAAGATTGTGTAAAAATGAAAACAATCTCGAGCCTAGTCTTTGTTCTTTCTCATGCTCGTAAATACAAGAGAATAAATTACCGAGCTTAGTCTTTGTTCTTTCTCATGCTCATAAATCGATGAGAATGTAACTGAGTAAACTTTTATCACTTTTTCGGGCTCGTAAAGGTTTTATGAAAAAGGAACCCCTTGGAGTTCCTTTTAAGCTCTTTTCAGACTCTTTAAACATGAAAAGATTATCGAGCGATCTTGTTCTTTTCACGCTCGTTAAAGTATTAGAAAACATGTATGTTGAGCAATAGTTTATCTCTTTTTTGGTCTCATCAGACTACTTTACAAAAAACGAACTAAGAGAGTTCTCTTTAAGTGTTTTTCAGACTCTCTAAACATGAAAAACCCTTGAGTTTTCTTTCTTTAGACTCATTAAACAAACATCGAAAGGTCCATATGGGACCGAACCACTCCTTCCTAGGGTTTGTTAAACATACTCCGAGGGAATCGTACAAAGGATGAGCTTACATTACAAGCATATGTTATCCTCCTCAAGCTTGCGTAAAAATAAAGAGTTACTCGCCAGAAATGGTGGGGGGGGAAATTGGGAAAGAAATGTGTATAAACCTGTATTCTCTGGAAGAGTCACTTTTTAACATGACACCCTTTCACTCACCTTGCATCTAGGTTGGAAAATATGCTTGTATCTTGATCATACTTCTTTATAAGATTACAAATTGGTCTGTGATCCCTGTTATTGAGATAGTTTTTCCAAGACAGTTGCCGTGTCGTCAATATGTTCAAAAAATAAGTTCAACCTAGAAATCCTTCTATTGCGTCGGCTATTTATGCAATCCTTAAGCCTTCTATTGCATCAGTCATCCCTAATCAGTCTTGAATCACTTGTTACTCTGATCTACAACAAATATTTTTACCTGTTTCGTGTCATTGATGGAGGATACATTAAGGCCTTCCTGTGACGAGTATTTTCCTGTCGACTTCAACTCATTATCCAGGAATTAGACTTAGAAACTAATTGGTACCTTGGAACTTGCATGCCTCAATGGCAGGTTTCCTCGCTTTTGACAGTGGGTTTTCATTATTGACCCCTGATCGGGAGATTCCACCAAGTGTTCAACCTCAGATCATTGATTCACATTCGTTGGATTGTACTAGATTACCATGGGAGTCATTGACATTAATGGTGATTTCTCTCGCACTTCTTAACGGTATTCACTAATGACCAGTAATCAAGTGGTTTCTACCATGTTCGACTTCAGCATATGTATTTGCATGGTTAGATCCGTACTATAGATTGGTGGAGATGAAGACCCTGAATCTTTTCTCACAGATTCAGGTTGCGTTGGAGTATATTCAGTTTGTATTGTTGCATAGATCCACATTGTATGTTGTTGTAGGAAAATCTCCTTGTGGACAGGTAGATCGCCTCAAAGAGATAGACCCTAACTCTAAGACAGAAAGTGTTTAACATGGACACTGACTTCCTTTCAAATCTATACAAACTAATACATGAGAAGGAAGGAGAATAGCAGTACCTCTTTATCGACGTTTGTCCTTGCACTCTCCAAATCGAGCTCCAAACTCTCGCTCCTTGCTGAGTCCTGTAGACAAACAAAGTACGACCACTTCCTACTCTATTGATATTAGCTTGAAAACAGATCTATCTATCAATGATAAATTCATGTGAAATCAGACACAAACTAGAAAGAAACAGACCAAGCGTGTCATATTAATGAGAATAACGACAACAGTACTTACAATCGTAGATGCAAATGCGACAGCTTCATCAAGTCCCCTTCGTCTAACCCTTGCTCGAAAGATCCACAACCTGGATGATAGCAGCTTCAATGATCACTCTCCTTTGACTGACTGTGTGTTTCCTATGAGATCATAGGTTTCATGCTAGCAATTCTTCCCTTTTTTCACCACCATAGAGCCTGCTTATATAGGTTAAGAGGAGCTTAACCTATTGAGTTATCTTTAGAACAAGTTGAGGAATTCCCTCCTTGGATCAAGGATCTCTTGATGGAACCAAGAATTCGAATGCAACTGGCTTCCAAACTTGAAAGATCCTCCCCTTATTCTCCTCAATGGGCCAACTACTGCCTCAGATTAGACAGTGCTCCCTCAAAAGGGGCATTAGAGCGCTATAGCGCTCCCTAGGAAGCTTGAGGGGGGTGCCAACGCTCCAAGGATGGATAGCACTCCTTCAGAGGGGCAGAGAAGCGTTATAACACTCCCTGAGACCTTACAGGGGAGCGCCAGCGCTCCTAAGCCTAATGTAGGGGAGCGCTCACCTTCAAAACCTTTGTTTAAGAGCTCCTCTCAGGTGATAAAAGTTCCTTGACTTCAGTTAATCATTTTCCTTCCTCCAAATCAAGTGTCTGAGTTATTCTAGATGTCTTTTTGGTGTCGTCATCATGGCAGTATGCTTTGTTTGATGTTTGCGACACTTGTGAATGTCATGCAACACTTGCGATAGTTGAGAGGATCATGCGAAACTTACGACACTTATCGAAGTGAGCAATATTGAGGTGTAACAGATTGCCCCCCAAAGTATGAAGTTAGAAGATGCGAACTGATAACTGAAATGCTTTGTAGACGTTCAAGAAAGGGTATAGACTTGGAGAACCTGATGGAAGTTTCACACAAACATCCAACAAATATCATGGCATAGTTCAAAACCCAAGGCAGGCATACCTATGCTTGGGTGATCAAGACGTGCAAGATATGGCCACTATAAAATACACTGCGGATCCATAATTGTATTGATGAAAAGGTATAGCTACCGAGAATACAATGTGGATCTATACTCTGATGACCTGGACTGATCGTAGCCACGAAGAATACACAATGGATCTACGAGATGACAATACATAGCCATGACCGATACAAAGTGGATCTATGTAACAGTGTACGTATCATTCGTCCAAGAGAAACTCCTTCGCAACCTGAGCGAAGTATATATCAGAGTGACGACTCAACCCAGGGTCTTCTTACCGATCCCAATGTGGTACGATTCTAACCATGTGAATAGATGTCCCGACGTCGAACATGGTAAAAACCACTTGATTACCGGTCAATGGTGTGAACTGTTAACAAGTGCGAGGGAGATCACCATTAATGCCAATGATTCCCAAGGTACCCTAGTACATTCCAACCAATGTGAATGGATGAGTTGGAGTCGAACATCCGTGGAATCATCCGATCAGAGGTCAATGATGTAAACCTGTTGTCGAATGTGAGGAGGCCTGCCATTGAGGCATGCAGGTCCCAAAGTACTAACTGGTTTCTAAGCCTGATTCCCGGATAATGTGTTGAAGTCGACAGGAATAGACTCGTCAAGGGAGGGCCTTGATGTATCCCCCATCAACGACACGAAACAGACATAGATATGTAATTGGCAGATCAAACGGATTGACACGGGTTTTGAGGCAAGATATTTGGGATGGCTGACTCTCGAGGCGGATACTTCCCTTGAACACTGAGGCACAACAGCAGAAACATGACATGGACCAAAACTATGCAGTGGATACTGTGACTTGCGTCGGGTGACCCAAAGGAGTGAAAGAAACTCAAAGGATTGGCTCAGTGCAGAGGTTCAGTGGATTATGATGCATGCAAATGACAAAGTGTCGTGTTCAAGGGTGACTCTAAGAATTGTTGGATAATGTTCTCAAGAGACTGCTTGTCTTGCTCTTTTCAAAATTTCCCCCATCCAGATAGATGAGTACCTCTTTTTTATTTAATGAGCTCGAGGAGGATAACACATGCTCGATATAACTCATCTTCGGTAAGTTCCTCTTCCTTTGTTTAACGAACCAGAAGAAGTAAGGGTTCGATCCCGTATGGGCCTGTCGATGTGTGCTTTAGCGAGTCCAAAGACAGAAAACTCGAAGGTTTTTTCAAGATTATAGAGTTTGGAAAAACACTTAAAAGAGAACTCTCTCAGTTCCTTTTTTGTACAGTAGTCTAACAAGACCGAAAAAGAGATAAACTATCGCTCGAAAGACGCCCTTTCCAACCTTTTAACGAGCGTGAAAGGAAGCAAGATCAATCGACAATCTTTTCATATTTAGAGAGTCTGAAAAGAGTTTAAAGATGACTCTAGAGGGGTTCCTTTTTCGTGTGTTCGTGTATCCGTACGGGTCCGAAAAAGAGATAAAAGTTTACCTGATTGCATTCTCATATTTTCAAGCTCGAGAACGAACTAACACTATGCTCATAAGCGTGACAAGGTAAATAATCCATCAAAACTGCCAGGAAACCTGTGATGCCAAAACTACAAACCAGGGGTTTAGTGAAGCCATTACATTGTTAGAGAAACCCATAAATGACTATACCTTATAAAAAATGGAAATTTATAAATAAATACAATGAAAATTCCATTTACCATTTCATTTTGCACAAGGATTTTAGAGTAGTGGAGATTCTCATTTTGAGGTGGATCTTGTTTTGCTCGCTGTCGGAGCTATGGTTGACCATTTTTCTTGTCGTTCGGACCAGGTAGATCTTCATCTCTCCTTCTTTCAATTACATGGTTTAATATTCATTTTCATAGCATCATTTAATTTAAAATATGAAGCCCTAAGTTGCCCCAAAAAGATCAAAATCGACCTCTTTTAAAAATGATAGAAAAAAGGGGATTCTTTTTGAAAAAACGTTCTAGAAGGGGACGACCAAGATGCCAACGCCTCAATAGCTGATTGGATGGGTCGTTTTTGGCAAAGAACCCATGAAAAAAATCCCCACATATGCCCACGCAACCATAAAGAAATTGTTTGCATTTAAAAAGGTTTCATTGTTGTATGATGAATATTGAACGGCTAAGAGAGGGTGTGGTGATTGAAAGGCTAAGAGAGGGTGTGGTAATGATGTGGGAATTAGATTTCATGTTTTTAGATCGCTTTTGAAAATTGTCGAAATGCCAAAACGTTGAAATAATGAAAAAATTTTATTCTTTTTTTTTTGTAGGTGATTTCAGCGACCATGATCGAGTGGAAAGAACGAGAACATGAGATTGATGACTTAGCTGCCTTGCAGAGTCCCCGCACATGGGCCGCATTGCGAGCTTGTGACTTACTCAAATTCTTCAAGTTGAAAAAAATGAAGAAGGAGACTTTTTTGCTTGAGCATATGATCGGCCTATGGGATGTTGCGGAGCAAGGATTCCGGATTGGCACACAGCTTCTAACGATTGACTTGGAAGATGTGTATTTCTTAACTGGCCTCTCGAAGAGAGGAGTTCCCATATCTTTTGTCGGGCAGAGGGCGCTACCTGAACAACTGGGCATGTATCTAGCACGTCACTGTGTTGCAGGAGCAAGACTAATAGGGGGTAGAATCCCTATCAAGGATATCCGAGAGCTACCCCTCCGGTCCATGTTGTTTTCCATCATGAGCGTGACGGGTAGTACTAGCATGCATCTGGCATCAAGATCGCAGGTGGCTTATGGTGTTCAGTGTTTGGAACCAACACTGTTCAAGTGGAGTGCAGGGTTCCTTCGAAATGTGAAGGAACAGGTTTCACGTTGCCGAATGGGACAGAAACAGTTTGGTTATGGCTCTTTTCTGGTCTCATTTTTTCTAGAGCGCATCCCCCAGATGCAGCCTCAGATAGCACTGGCGGTGCGACCAGTGGACGAACAAAGAATGGAGAGATGGACTAGTCTGTCTCTAAGGCTAGTAGTGGAGTCAGAGCTCTGTTTCACTGGCGATTTCTTTGTCTGGCTGAGACGGCAGTATCTCTGGATAGAGGACTTCCCGTATGCTGAGGTAGATTTCCACGGGAGCATGGATTTGATTTTACCCGCGGGGGAAGACTGGGATGTGTCAGGTAAGAGACTGAGCCATACCTTGTCTAGTTTTTGTTTTTTAAAGTTTTTAATGTATATGTATTTTTTTGGGTATATAGAAGAGTTTTTTAAAAGATGTATTGTTTTCAACATGCAGACAAGGGAGC
>ML831935.1:11731-52214 GCA_009831015.1 Picea engelmannii | reverse complement strand
CACATACATATTCATGTTTTTCTTAAACAATCTCATACATCAACTTTTTTAGCTTGCTTGTTGAGTTTGGTGTTTGTTGGGTGAGTTTTGATGGTTGTTGAGTATTCTTGGGTCTCTTTCCTAACTGTTGAGTTCTTGAAGAGTGATAGGAAACCTTTTTATGGTTGAATTTTAGGGTGGTTTTTTTCTTTCTCATCATCTTTTTCATTGGTTTTCCTTGCATCTTGGGTTGAGTGTTTTCTTTTGGGTATCCTGGTTGGTTTGTATTTCTTCTTATAGTAGGGTCTATATATCAAGTTGTTATTCCGTCCTTGAGTTTTATTATTTATATTGAAAATACAAAAATATACATTTTTCATCTTGGAATTTTCTCTTTTGGTTGTTTAGTATTGATCTTGATACATATATGGAAATATTGCATTTTATTTGAAATTGCAGAGTTGAATTGAAAGTTGCATTTGTGAAAATCTTATCATTTCTTGAGAATTGAAGTGTAGGACTTAGTTTTATGTTCATATTCATTTCTTTAGTTTGTTGAGTCATAACATCATCAGTTTCATGACCACATATTTTGAGTAAACAAATCCATTAAAAGTAATGATGATAAATTTAAAATTGATTAGAAACGATTTTATTTTTCAGGGTACACAAACTAGCTTAAGATATAGAGCCTTGGAATAGGATTTTGTGAGTAAACTTCTCCAAGAATATTAAACTTAACATTTATGTATGACTAAGGGAGTGGTGAAATCCATTGTATAATTAGTGATGTTAGGAGGCTCCGTTCACACTGGAGTTAAGCATGAGGTCACGCGAAGTTAGTTGCAAAGATATCTCTCTAATACCTTCTTAGCATGAGAGATATTTCTTGGGTTATATTCATATATGGGGGTCTTTCTAGTACATTTACCTCCATGATATGCAGTTCTTTCAATATTTTTGTCTTTGTTACCCTACCCATATGGTGGATCTGACTTACGATTGTTCATATGCACATTGTTTATATCGTGGTGGCTTTAGTTGCTTGACATAGGTAGCCACATAGGTTATTTTGTAGTTACCCCTAGTAAGCTAAGGTTCAGACATCACACAACCTTTATGGAGGATTACCTCTCTAGGGGGATCTGATCGACTATGTTGTTAATCCCATGAAAGCCCTTATAATTGATTCTCATACCTATGATCTTTTGAAGGGAGTCTCAAGCCCCTCTTGGGCGAAGCATACCTACTCTAGAGAGGGAGGCCCCTTTTCAAGCACTATGTCATGTTTGTGTGCATTTGGCCTTTTTGTTTATTTTGGTGTGCTCTTTCATTGTTAGTTGGCCTTATGATTGGTCTTTTATATGTCGATTCTTGAGTCATCGTGGAGCCAGATGAGCTTCCTCACCAGTCTTGTAATTTTTTAAAGTTACCACTGCATCTTCAGTCTTTTCCTTCTAAAAGGTGCAAAGTTATTAAACATGGTACACACACCTCCACTTATCAGACTTCTGGTCATACAAGTATGAGTACTGAGTCGAGTCAGAAAGATATCGGGAGTCCTTTGACTACCATACCTATTTTAGTTAATGGAACTCCTTTGACACCTTCAACCACTACGGTTTCAAAGTCGAAGGTTCCGGTCATCACTCCTATCCAACCTAGAGTTGCTACTCAACCTTTAGTGATGAACCCTTTTGGGTCTATTTTTGGTACACCTAGGTACAATACTCAATCTACTCTTTTGGTCTCTAACCCTTTCTCTTTTGGTATGCCAAATATGACATCACAACTTTCATCTTCCATTTCAGAGAATAACACAAATCCTAGTATTGGACTTGGGGGCATGACTCCTCCACATATTCTACTCTTGTTTGGTGGAGCTCATATTCCCCAAATGACTCCTATGGTTAGAAGCCAACCTCCTTTTCATCCCTGGTCTAATAATAGTCTTAATGCTCCTAGATGGAGTAATCAACCAGGTGGAAAATTCATTTCCTATGTTCCATCCTTTACACCTTCCTCCTCCTCCACAATGATTCTGACTAACATCTTTAGCATGACGAATCCACCTCTATCCTCCGGATTTTCACCTAGGGGAGTTCAGTTTCATACTATGGGAAACCCCCATCTTGGAGCCACTTTGGCTGGAGGAAACATACATAATATTCATTATAACAATCCTATAGGGATGGTTCCCACCCAACTTATTATGAATTAACTTGGAGGAGGCCATTACCATACCAGGCAGGGCCATGGTGCATACCAGAACCCTAGTTGGGTCGTGATTCCTCAACATCAATATTTCCTAGGAGCATGGGCTTAGATACTGCAATCCTGAATCCCTTTTCTGGCTATGCTTAATTTTCCATAATTGTCAAGATTAATGAATGACCCAATGCATCATAATCCATCATGATCCCCCTTCCCCACCAAGCTTCCTTCGGATATTCTAAAATTCAAAGGAAATACTAGTGAGGATCCCGGTGATCACGTCACTAATTTTTATCTTTGGTTCTCTTCAAATTCCCTTAACAATGATTCTATTCATTTAATATTGTTTCAACTCACCCTCATGGGGGTTGAAGCAAAATGGTACATAGAGATACCAAGGGAAACATACGGGAATTTTAATCATATTTTTTTAGTCTTTCTCAACCACTTTGAGTTGTCGGTTCATTACGATGCTGACATAGAGCTTATG
Organism: Picea engelmannii; assembly: GCA_009831015.1. NCBI lineage: Eukaryota > Viridiplantae > Streptophyta > Pinopsida > Pinales > Pinaceae > Picea > Picea engelmannii. The sequence goes on along the minus strand of ML831935.1, from coordinate 49,531 downwards.
TCATCCCTCCTCCAAGACAAAGCCACCCATATATTAGATCACATCCAAGAGTGGCGTAGATGTAAGAGGTTGATCAAAGCCTACATTCCTCTAGAGTTCATGTTGGAAAGGTTTCTTAAGTATTTATTTCCTTGTATTTCAGACGATGTTTCTAAATCCAAGGTAACATCTAAAGAGGAAGCTATTTTCAAATCCCAACAATTAGATATCATATATGCTCAATCTGGAATGTTATGAAAAATTATTCCTAACGCGCCGAGGTCAAAATACGACCCTAGACAAAAGACTGGGCCTCATGCCTATGGAATTATAGGATCCACAAATGTTAATACTACAAAATTTGTGACAAACCAATTGAAAGAGTTGTCTCTAAGCCATTTTATAGGAGGAGAATATTCATCTGTGTCCTCTACTCCCACTCAGTCAACGAATGTGCATTTTATACAGTCATTGACCAAACCAAATGGTAACCAGAAACCAAGAGGGAATAGAAGGAAAGGAAGGAGTAATAGCCATAAGGGTGGGAGGAATAATAATAATTATAATAAACCCAAGGATAATATTAACAATGATAGATCAAAAAATAATGTTGGTGAGGGAAAGAAATAGAAGCGGAAGGTGAAGTTTCCTTGCAAAATTTCTATTGATGATCACCTCACCCACTTATGCCCCAAACTTAAGGAAGATGCAAGGATCTTATTTCAACTACCCCCCATGTTGACTAATCCATTTCCACACAATCAACACATGGACTTGAGCTTCTCTAATGCTGAAAATGTGGTGAGTGGGAATCAAAACCCCCGGATGCATGAAGGTGACTGTCTATGTGTAAATATGTTCAAGTCTCAAATTAATGTAGCCACTCAGTCTCGCGATTACAGCTCTTCATAGGATTTTCTTGGTCCAGAGTCTCCCCATCCTTTGAAAACACCTTTTCAGATCAAAAAGTCATAACCTTCGCCTCATATTCCAAAAGGAGTACTAAAATGATCTACCCACAACCCTAATGCTAGAGCTTCCGATAACTACTCTATTGTCGAAGATCTGGGTCAAACCCCTTGTGAGATGTTGGTTTTGGAGGTACTCCAGATGTATCCTTCACAGAGAAATGCATTGTTATTAGCATTAGGAGCTCTAGAATCGTGTGGCTCTAAGGTTATCAAGTTTGACATCACAGATGTGAAACCTCACTTACCTTACCACGTGGCCTTTCAAATCCATGTGGATTACTCAAAGTATACCATCAAAAGTACAATTATTGATTAAGTATTGCAACATGTATGATGTCCCTAATCTTTTGGTAACCCACTGGTTCTCCAACCCTCTCTCAATCTCCGACTATGTTGACCAAATTTGATGGTCATTCTTTCGTACCCATAGTATTATTCCTACCTTTATAGTCTATTTAGGTGGAAAGACAGTGGAGGTGGATCTCGAGGTGGTTGATGCGCCCCTTGACTATAAATTATTTCTAGGGCGTAATTGGACTTATGCTATGACTGCAGTGGTATCGTCTATTTTCTATGCTTTATGTTTTCCTCAAAAAGGGAAAATAATGACAATTGATCAGTTGTCCTTTGTGCATGCTAGTCCTAATACATCAGTTGGACCTTCGATCCCTGTGATCGAAAATTCTCAGTCGACAACTAAGTATATTGGTGTCGGAATGTATTCCTCCCTCATGGGTACCTTTGATTTCATGGCACCAATTCATCACATTTATGCCATCTCTAGTAAGTCTACTTCATCAATTAGGTTTGTTCCTTTCCGCACTTCGTATTTTAACTATCCTTGGACCCTACCTTCCATGACCATGTCTTTTGAAGGTCAGTCACATATTGGAATGGAAATTCCACTTTCAGTGGTAGGGAGAACATATCAGGCTATTCTTGAATCTTCTGTTGACTCAGATCCTATATCCTTGCAGACAGACAAGGAGGATCATGTTCTCAAGCCCGTATGGGCTGCTTCATCATCTTTCTCACATAATTTCCTCGATGATACTTTCACTTCGGTTGAAGTGATCTTAGAGGCCATGAATGGTCCCAATAGGCCATGGGATGATATGCATCATCGCTCTTACTTCCTCCCAAATCTTGTTAGGATTGAACAAGACGATTTTCAATATACCTTTAGTGAGATAGTTGGTCACGTTGTGGTTCCAATAAACACACATGGAATTTATGTTGAAGGAAACATGGCGAGTATTTCTCCTACCGTCACGATCGATATCTCTCACATTCTTGGTAAAATTGAAAATGCATATATCAGTGCAAATTATGAACCTGAAGAAATTCATATCTACACCGATCTCTTCAAAGAATTATGTGATGTATTCGCTTGGTCATATGAAGAGATTCCAGGAATCAACCCTCATATTTTCAAACATGATGTCAAAACCTACTTGGATGATAAACCTATTTGGCAACTACTTAGAGATGTTAATCCTAGGAAGGTCCCTGCTATTAAGGTAGAGGTGGAGAAACTGCTTAATTTTAGTTTTATCTACTCGGTTCCCTTGACTAAATGGGTATCCAATCCCATTCCCATGAATAAGGAACAAGGAACCATTTGTGTGTGTATGGATTTTTGAGACCTGAATAAAGCCTGTCCTAAAGAAAAATTCTCGACACCTTTCATTGATCAGATTCTCGATGAGTGTGTGGGAAGCAAGGTTTTTCCTTTTATGGATGGATTTTTAGGATACAATCAAATTCAGATAAAACTCGAGGATGAACATAAGATGACATTTATTTTTCCTTGGGGTGCTTTCACATACTGGAAAATGGATTTTGGCCTTAAAAACGACGAAGAAACCTTCCAACGAGCCATGACCTTGACTTTTCATGATCTCAAGAATATAGTCAAGTCTTACCTCGATGATATTACTGCTCACTCTCCTAAGAGAGTAGATCACTCTACCCACCTTTAACTAGTATTTGATAGATTTTATTATTATCGCATATGTTTAAACCCTCACAAGTGCATCTTCTATGTTAGGTCGAGTCATCTTTCAGGATTTTTAGTTTTTGATATTGGGATCATGGTGGATCCTTTGAAGGTTAAGGAAATACTTTGATGTCCTCCCCCATGAAAAATTCATCAACTTCAAGGTTTAGAGGGGAAAGCTAACTTCTTATGTCGATTTATAGTAAGATATGCCAATATTACTAACAATTTCATGTGTCTATTGAATAAGAATACTATGTTTATATGGGATGAGTGACCCTAGAAATCCTTCTATTCTCCTAAGAAATCCTTGGTATCGATGCCTCTATTGAAGCCCCCAGAATACAACAGATATTACAAGGAAAGTTGGTACAGTTTTGGTTTAGGAGGATGATGAGCTCCATGAGCACATCATCTACTACCTTATTCAAAACTTAGTCGGACCTGAAATCAAGTACTCTCATGTTGAGAAGCTAGCCTTGGCTGCAGTACACGTGGTTCAAATATTGCGGAAATATATATTTCTTCGAAAAACTACCATAGTTGATGATGTCAATCCATTTCAATATGTCCTTACTAAGAGTATAATAGGGGGAAAATACAATAAATGTAATGTTATTTTGCAAGCGTTTGACCTCGATTTTGCTTCGGCGAAATCCAAGAAATCGCTAGTTTTTTCCAAGTTAATATCAGACTTCCCTAGAATAAATGAGGATGCTATTCATAATGATTCATTCGCATATGAACATATTTTCCTTATCTCTACTTTGAACCCCTGGTATGGAGACATTTTTATATATCTTCAAATCTTGAAGTTCTCTCAGCATCTATTGAGAGATGATCAACGACATATACATTATCAAGCTAAAAACTACCTTATCGTTGATGAAACTTTGTATCTTCAAGGCGTAGATAATATCTTGTGTCATTTATTTACTCACGAGGAAGATGAGTTCGTGCTTAATGAATGTTATAGTGGGGCTTGTGGTGTTCGTCTATTTGAGCTTGCGACATCCCCAAAAATATTCTGAGCTAGTTATTTTTGGTTATCTATTTTTAAATATTTTGTCTAAGTGGTCAATAAGTATCACCCTTTCCAGGTGTTCATTCAAAAAATGTTCTCGCATCCAAACCTTCTTCACCCGGTCATCACCATCAATCCCTTAACCAAGTGGGGGGTGAATTTTGTGGACTGCAACCCAGCTTCAGCTAGGGGGAATCAACATATTATCATGGTCATAGACTAATTTACTAAATGGGCAGAGGCCATGCCTACGATTAAATTTGATGGTAAGAATTCAACGTTTTTTGTGTTCATCCAAATTGTATCCCGGTTTAGAATCTCGAGGGAGATTGTCAATGATCATGACAGTCACTTCAAAATGAAATGATGAAGGAATTATCATTAAAACTAGGGTTTAAACATGGTCATTCTTTTCCTTACTATTTACAGGAAAATGGACAAGTAGAGGCTGTGAAAAAATCTCTCAAGACCATTTTGTAAAAAATAGTCAGCCAGAGAAAATCTAGCTGGCATTTAATGATTTACCCCGTTCTTTGGGCATACTGAATATTGGTTAATACTTCTGTCATTTTTCCTCATTTTCAGTTAGTACACAGTGTGGAGTCGATCCTTACCATTAAATGTGAAATCCCTTCCCTTAGACTGGCAATTAATATCCTACCTGACACTTTCGATCTAGAAGAATGCCTCGTACAACTAGAGAGCCTAGATGAGTAGTGTTGAGATGCCTCTACGACTATAGAAGTGAATAAATGAAGTGTAAAGTCCAATATGATAATTTTGTCTATCCTCGACAATACGTTGAGGGTGACTTGGTCCTCTTGTATGATCAAGCCAAAGAACCGTTGGGGGCAGGAAAGCTCAACCCCATGTGGCACATTCCTTATATTGTGCGACATGTTTTAAAAAAAGGAGCCTACGAATTGGAATATTATGAAGGGAATATGTTTGCTAAGCCCAGAAATGGGATCTACCTGAAAAGATATTACGATTGAGTGTAACTCTTTGTATACTAGTGTATCTTAGTGTATATATATATTTTTCTTTATCTCGTTGGATTGCTTATTGAGTTTTCCCTTTGTTGAAAGATGTCAATGGAGTCTTCAGTTTACTTAGGATTTGCAGACGGTGCCAGTCATCATACATAGAAATAATCCTCTGTCTCTTGGGTCATTTACTCACCCGAGGGTCATCTAGTGTGTTCATGAGGAATTTTTCTAGTGTCATCAACAAATAATGTGGATGAATATATCGCCATTATAGAGATTTTACGTGACACCATTTCACATGGTGTTCGTTCCTTAAAAGTTCATATGGATTCCTAGTTGGTAGTATTTCATTTGAACGATAGTTACCGTGTGTGAGACCCTACTCTACTCCGACGATTCCTATGGGTACGAATTTTGGAACGACATTTTGTTTTATTACTTATAATCGCATACCTGGAAGTTCTAATTATGTATCCGATGCATATTCTAATTATGTTTTATATTGGCATTTGTCACATAACTAAATTAAATAAAACACATTCATCAATCTACACATTGTAACATAAGTAAAGTTGAAGAACAATATTATATATATATATATATTTCATCTCTCCAAAAATATGGTGTTATAGTACAAAATGGGGCTCACACCCTCAAAATACATATACAACCGATAGATATAATGACCATGACATATACGCCTATGGAACCAAATGCATGTCATTATATTATATTATGGCATTTGCGAGATGCTGGAAGAGTCACACCCACGCAGGTGGCACACCTACTACTTGTCGTTGCATCTCCTCTGACATATCCTCTACATGAACCATGGGAATCCTATGTGTCAAATGAGACAAGTCCCCCTGCATATTTTGAATCACTCTCTCCACACCTCCTCCCGTTTTCTCATCCCCCCAGTTCCTCCGCCAATTTCATGGGAATCCATGTGGCTATCGTGGACCCACATCTATGTAACAAAGCATTTTTTTTAAATACTTGACACCATCCAAAAATATTTGCATTTTTTACTCTTTTAAAAATACAAAAAATGAAATATATAAAACTTTTTCATACCTATATCACCGTGATCAGAGCCTGGTGGAAATGGAATGTCTGGATCTCCTTTGTAATCAATCCCTACATAAGGGTAGTCGTCCAAGGCTATCACCTGTCTATTCCACTAGGAGAAGAACTCATCGTTGTAGGGGGTTGACACCCTACCACCTCATAACCAAGGTCCACTCTGACATGGATGGATCACACGGTCTATGTGGAACGCTCTCGAATCTAGGGCTCAATCCTGGAACCTGCTCAAATAAAAAACCACACAAGATAGATGTGAACCTAAACTTCCTCTTCCTACCTTGTTTGCAGTCTGACAGCTAGATCTTCATGTTAGCCAATAGTGAGATGCACCAATCATAAAATATGGGTCGTAAGCACTCCACTGAGTAGAACATCAGTGGCCTTGATTCCTGGTGCAACGAGTCTGACCTCATGATCCATGTAATAACGAGAACAACAATCTTCAAACTCAGGTTGTTGATAGCCCTAATGGGGAGTTGGCTCACTACCTTTTTTGTGCCTTCAACATAGTGAGTGGCGATGTAGTCCTCTATGTTCATGCCACTCCCAACTCCCCAGGATTTGAGGTTCACCACCTCATCCCAACGAGACAATCCTATAAGGAAATAGATATCCTCAACTTCAATTCTCAATGGTTTCCCATTGAGGTTGAACGCCTTTGTATCTGAATCCCAAAATTTTAGTAGCATTTGAAGCAACCTCACTTGAGCCCTCATTCCTTTGAGAGCCCAAAAATTGTAAATCCCACATATTTTTAGTGTTAATTGGGTCCTTGGATATCTTTCCACTGCAGCATGAACTTCCTCATTCTCTCTTTCTCTCCATTCAAGTACCATCATGCAAGAATAAATCCATTTTTTGAGTCAAAACATTAAAAAAAAACAATTTGTGGACTTGTATGTGAGTTGTTTTGGTAACAGTTGTGTGTAGGGATGCATATACACATGCATGATTTTCCTTTCTCGTGTACATGCCTCCATATATGCAAATCTATGAACTACATCTCACGTACACCCTAATTCCTAATTTGTGCCTTTAAAAACTCAAAAAACTAGGACTAATTTGAAATTCTAAACCACTAGAAATGAAGAGGAGGGAAAGAGTACTTGGTCCACACAGTTTTCAATTCCATCTCTCATAGATCTTGCAATCGAAACTTGAATATTGTGGGTAAATTGGTCCAAAATGCACTATGCGGGTTAAAAACTCAATTGGTATGGTAAGATTGTTAGTTGTGGAGCCTGATTATCTTCTTGATTTAGAGGTCTTTGTTTTCAGTTGTGACTATACCCCATGAAGACTTTACACCCTGGAACAACGTACACTCCTCCACATGGGGGAGTGCAAAGGGGGTTAACCCCTCTGTGGAGTCCGGGGGAGAAGCCCTTGAAGGAAAAATTTCCTTGTAAATGTATATTGTAATTTCATAGTAAATATGGACTATTCATTATAAGGTCGCAAATCTGATGGTAGAAGTTATGTTAGGGTTTTTTTCCCTAGAAGGAAACCCTATTTTATGAGGGAATTGTATTGCAGTTGTGTATTATTGTGAATATTGTATTCTGGGAGAGGAGACTATGAGAGAAAGAAGAGGAAGTTACAAAGAGTGTGTTGTAGGATGTATCCCTTCATTTGATGGATAATAATAAAGGAAGGACTTCGAAAATTATCTAGTGGAGGTAGCCCACACTAGGTGAACCATGTATATCTATGTCTCTATTTTATTGTGTAGATTTTGTCTTTATTTCCACATTTATTTTATTTTATTTATATGGGATCCTTTTTTTCTAATAATTGGTATCAGAGTGAAAGGTAACTCGTAGGAAAAGAGGGTTCCTAGTTTGAGTGCGAGCAATGACGGAAGATGGAAAGTTTAGGGTTGAGAAATTTAACGACCAAATTACCAATTATGGAAGATCAAAATGGAAGATTGTTTATATCAGAAGGATCTATTCCTACCATTTGGTGGAATAAAAAATAAGTAGATGGCCATGAAGGATCAAGAATGGGAGGTTATTGATAGAAAGGCACTAAGAACGATACAGTTGATCCTGAAAGCATCAATGGCTTTCAATATTTCGAAAGAAAATACAATGAAGGAGATGATGGACACATTGGATAAAATATATGAAAAAACCTCGACGTCCAAAAGGTATTTCTAATGAAGAGATTGTTTAATATGAATATGTCAGAAGGTGGGTTTGTTATAGATCATTTAAAATAATTTAATATGGCTACTAATCAACTAAGTTTTGTAAAAGTGGAATTTGATGATGAGGTCAGGGCTCTTCTAATATTGTGCTCATTACCAGAAAGTTGGAATGGCTTGGTCATGGATTTAAGTAACTCTATCTCTGGTTCAAACACTTTAAAATTTGATGATGTTGTTGGTGTTATCCTTAGCAAGGAAATGCGACGGAAAAAAATAGGTGAGACATAAGGTAATGTGTTAAACATGGAGAACAAGGGAATATAAAATGATAGAGGAAAGGACTCAAGGATCTACGAGAATTATAATAAGGGAAGATCTAAATTTAGACTTGTAAAGATAGAGTGTTGGAATTGTGGGAAGAAAGGACATCTGAAGAAAGACTGCAGAGTTCCAAAGAAACAAAGAGATGAACAACATGAGAAAAATCAGGAAGCAAATGTAATAGGCGATGTCCAAATGTAACACCCCATAATGAAACAAAGAGATGAACAACAAGATAAAAATCAGGAAGCAAATGTAATTGGTGATGTTCAAATGTAACACCCCATAGGAAACATTTTCTAGATTATGTCCAAGGTGATTTTGGACAAGTACATTTGGGTGATGATGCACCATGCAAAATTGTTGGAATGGGAAAGGTAAAAATAAAACAAAGGAATGGAAACCAATGGTTGTTGAAAGAGGTAAGACATGTTCCATATCTAAGGAAAAATCTAATTTCAATAGGGCAGTTGGAAATTGAAGGTTGTATATTCATATTTACAAATAAGATGTGAAAGGTCACCAAAGGATCATTGGTGATAGAGAAAGGAGAGAAGATAGGTACATTATATTTATGTACTGGTAATACTAACTCTTCTATCTCTTTAGCTTCTAAATGAGTGGATACAACATTTTGGCATCATAGGATTGTACACATGAGTGAGAAGGGGATGCAAATACTTCACAAAAGAAATTTTCTGCCAAATCTTAAACAAATTGATTTGGATTTCTGTGAGCATTGCGTTTATGGAAAATAGAATAAAGTCATATTTCTCAGAGCTGGAAAATAAAAGAAGAGCGAAAGGTTAGATCTCGTGAATACATATATATTGTTGATTAAGGTTGGTTGTCATTGATGTCAACCCTTAAAGAAAGCCCCGTAGCACAAAGGTTGGGTAATGGACCCAATATTGTTTGATGTAAATATGACTCGTTATTGTCTTGTCATGGTTGATAATAAGTAGAAATTGATGAACGCCAAAGTGGTCCCCTTATGGTGAAATCCCTCACGAGAAAACGCTTTGCGGATTGATTTATCCTAGAAGTATGGTTAGAGAACCCATGATTATTTTTGGAATAATGATATGAAGGTCAGTGAATTTGTCATTGAAAATATCCTATATGGATAGTTCTTTTCATGCCATTTCCGGTGGTATGTGGAACATCACATAAGTCCTCACGGTTAGAGAGTTATGGCCATGAGAAGTTGGAGAACCCAGGTTTGGGTAATGGAATCAAGTTTGTTTGATGGATAATTGTATGAGTTTTGATATATTTTCATGTAATACTATTCTATATGGATGGTACATTTCATTCCATTTCTGGTGGTATGTGGAACGTCACATAACCCCTCACAGTTTTAGATTTATGGCCTTATGAAGTTGGAGGACCCTCTTATGTCATCTAGAAGCCCCAAAAGGTCATTTTAGAAGGTAAATAATAAAGTGAATTGATAAGTGTACTATAATTCAAAGTGAATACAAAATAAATTATTTAAACAATAAATTTAATGGAGAAATTAGAAGTGGGTTAACCCTAAAATAAGGAAAGAGGGCAAAGTGACCTAGAAGATGTTTTTAAGGAAGCTACTTGGAGAGTATAAATAAGAGGCAAGGCTCTCTCATTTGAGACACAGTTGAGCATATTTAATACCTATAGGTTTCTGAGGTAACCAAAGGATATCTAAGCCAAATTTCCGAGGGAAGGTGAAGAAAAGAAGGTTGGAATTCAAGGAAGGGTAAATTCTTTTGATGATGCTTTCTAAGGTTGATTACAGGTTGAGGTAGAGATTGATGCATGGTTGATGCATGGTTCAGGTTTATTGGTACAGGTTTACAGTGGTATATCTCACAGTGATAGTGTGGCAGTGGTTCCATCATTCTACTTCTACTTCAGGGAGGTTGGACGAGGCAAGGACATGTAGTTGTAGCCACCTTCTAGTTGTAGCCGGAGAACATAGGGGGTTGTAGCCTCCTTCTGGTTGTAGCTAGAGAATTGGGGATTTGGAACTTCCCTCAGGTTGTAGCCTGAGAAACTAGAGGTTTGGAGCCTCCTTCCAGTTGCAGCTGGAAATCAAAGGAAGTTGTTGGTTTCAATGAATGTAATTCTTCAAGACATATAAGAAAAAACATTATGTGGTTTTCTCCCGATTTGGGTTTCCATGTAAAACACTGGTGTACTGTGTCTGTGTGTGATTGTTCATTTCTTATTGCTCATTATTGGATAATAATTCTACATTGATATAACACTTGGATTATTTGAAGAAAAAGGATTATAATTACGCTATTATTGATTGACCCCACCTCTTAGTAATCCGACATGTATGGGGACCAAGTCAGGTATCATCTCTTGGTGGCTCTCGTTATTATGTTACTTTTATTGATGATGCAACTAGAGAAATTTGGTTTATTGAATTCGAAAAAAATATGATGTTTTTTATACTATTAAGAAATGGAAAGATTTGGTTGAGAATGAGACAGGAAAAAGGTTGAAGTGTCTCAGATAAGAAAATGGAGGTGAATATTGCATCAAGGATTTTGATGATTACTGTTCATACCATGGGATTCATAGACAAAAGACAGTTCCAAGAACACCACAAGTAAATGGTGTGTTAGAAAGGATGAACATGACAATCATGAAGCGTGCAAGGATTATGAGATTTCATGTTGGTTTTCCCTTACAATTTTGGGTAGATGTTGTATATAATGTTGTTTACTTAATAAACAAAGGACCTTCAAGCTCTTTGGATGGTGGAATCCCATAGGAGGAATGGACAGGTAAAAAGGTAAAGTTTTCTTTTTTGAAGACTTTTGGTTGTGAAACATTTGTCCATATTGATAAATAAAATAGAACAAAGCTTGAGGAAAAATCTAAGAAGTGTATCTTTATTGGATACAGTGTTAATGATTTTGGTTATCGCTTATGGTATTATGAAAATCACAAAATCATTAGGAGTCGATATGTCATATTCAATGAGAAGGTCATGTACAAAGATCAGTTTCAGGGAAAGAAATAGGAAAAAGAAAAACCAGAATACACAATGCTTGATGATATCACTGAAAAATAAATTCCAAAGGTACCGAAAAATCAAAATGTACAACAACAGGAGAAAAAGGTACCTCAAAATCCTGCAAATGTTGTAAGAATATCTATCAGGTTAAGTATATCTCCCTGAACGATACTCTCCTTCATTGTATTATTTATCATTGATTGATTCTGGTGAACCAGAATGTTATGAAGAGGCAATGCAGGTAGACACCAAAAATAAGTGGGAGCAATGTATGAAAGAGGAAATGGATTCCCTGGTAAATAACCATATTTTGGATTTGTTTCAGTTGCCTGCAAGAAAATGAGCATTGCAAAATAAATGGATTTACAAGTTGAAGGAATAATATGGAGGAAAAAAGTGGTACAAGGATAGACTTCTTGTAAAGGGGTTTGTACACAAGAAGGGTATATATTTTGACAAAATATTTTCTCATGCTGTTAAAATGACTTCAAATATGACTATTTTAAGTCTTGTGGCAGTAGAAGTTTTGCATCTTGAATAGTTAAATGTAAAAACGACTTTTCTCCATGGGGATTTGGAGGAAGAGACTTATCTGCAACAACCAAAGGGGTATGAGGTCAAAGGGAAGGAGAAGTTGGTATGCAGTTTGAAAAAGAGCTTGTATGGACTAAAGAAATATCCAAGGAAATGGTATTTTAAGTTTGATAGGTTTATGACATAACAATGTTATAGTAGATGTCATTATGATCACTGTGTTTATTTTAAAAGTCTAGAAAATGGAAGCTATATTATCTGCCTATTGTATGTAGACGACATGCTTGTTGTAGGGTCTAATATGTAGGATATAAATGTGCTCAAGAAGAAATTAGCTAATTCATTTGCGATGAAGGATTTGGGTGTTGCAAAGAAAATCCTTGGTACGAGAATAACAAGACACATGAGAAATCACAAATTGACATTGTCTTAGGGTGAGTACATAGAGAAGGTGTTGGAGAGGTTTATAATATAGAATGCAAAACCAGTTAGCACACCTTTGGCCAACCATTTGAAATTAACTAAGGAAATGTGTCCCAAGACACAGAAGGAGATATAATACATGTTCGGGGTCTCTTATTCATCAGTAGTTGGAAGCTTGATGTATGTGATGGTTTGCACAAGAGAAGATATTTCACATGCATTGGGATTTGTGAGAAGGTATATGAACAATCCAGGTAAATAACATTGGTAGGAAGTAAAGTGGATTCTCAGGTATTTGAGAGGTACTTCTACTCATGCATTATGTTTTGGAGGTTCTTACATTGTTCTACAGGGATATGTTGATTTAGATATGGTAGGTTATAGCAGGAGGAGCACCACATGGTATATTTTTATTGTAGGTGGAACAACAGTAAGTTGGGTTTTTAAACTGAAAAAGGTTGTTGTGCTTTCAACAACAAAGGAATAGTATTTTGCTTCTATAGAGGCTAGTAAAGAGATGATTTGGTTATAGATATTTATGGAGGAATTAGGAAATAAGGAGGAGAATATTAGGTTGTACTGGGACAATGAGAGTTCCATTCATATTGAAAATAGTTCATCCTTCCATTCAAATACTAAGCATATACAAATTAGGTACCATTTCATACAATCTATCTTGGAAGATAGACATTTGAAGTTGGAAAAGATACAGACTAGCCAGAATCTTGCATACATTTTAACAAAGGGTATAACTAGGGAGAAACCAAGTTCCTACTCAGTTTCAGTTGGTATTCAAGCATGAAGGTGAAGATGATAAATTTTCTAGGTCCAAGAAGGATTATAGTCTAGCATATACAACGACGGTGGATTTGTTGAGATTAGTCTCCAAGTGGGAGATTGTTAGTTATGGAGCTTAATTATCTTACTGATTCAAAGGTCTTTGTTTTCAGTCATGTTTATACCCCATGAAGACTTTACACCTTGGAAGAATGTACACTCCTTCACACGGGGGAGTGCAGGGGGGGTTACCCCCCCCTACAGGGTCCAGGGGCAAGCGGGCCCTCGGTGGGGGTTTGGGGGTGAAGCCACTGAAGGAAAAATTGCCTTGTAAATGTATATTGTAATTTCATTGTAAATCTAGACCGTTCATTATAAGGTCGCAAATTTGATGGTAGAAGTTATGTTATGTTTTTTTTTCCTATAATGAAGCCCTCTTTTATGAGGGAAATGTATTGTGGCTATGTATTATTGAGAATATTGTATTCTATGAGAGGATACAGTGATATAAATAAGAGGAAGTTACAACAGGTGTGTTGTAGGTTGTATCCCTTCATTTGTTGGATAATAATAAAGGAAGAACCTGACAATTTCTATGGTGGATGTAGCCCACATTGGGTGAACCATGTATATCTGTGTCTCTATTGTATTGTGTATCTTTTGTGTTTATTTCCTCATTTTTTTATTTTATTGCTCTGCGATCCTTTTTTTCTAACAAAAAATTGTTATTTTTATTATTTGTATAAAATGTTTACCCACTTCTCATAGTTTCTCCTAATATTTTCACCTAGTGGAATAATTGCGCATTGGAAGGAGTTGGTTTTGGTGGTTTTGTCCAAGGATTTTTGCGGTTTCTAGTATCATGTATCATGTTCATGAATTTGGTAGGTATTTTATTTTACTAATCATATAGGTTAGGTCAATACTCAGTGTTTCATTCTTGCATTATCCTATGACTGTGCTTCATATGCCTTAGGTACAGACCCATTTATTAGCAACACTGAACATTCTTTCTACTACTAGAAGTGTCGTTAGTGAATGGTAGAGGCTTACCAAACATGGGTGCCCTAGTTAGAACCTTTGTGCCATTCGGTACCCATGCATAGATTATTCCATAAGACCGAGAGTCCCGTATAGTTACAATATGAATTTACATTTGAACCTCATATTCTTACTCATAAGTATTGTTATCAGATTAATCAGTAAGTGTAGACACAAACAGATCTCCGTAGATCCCACTGGAAACTAGAAAAAAACAAAACAGAATGCACACTTCGCCTTAAACTTCATCATCATATGAACTAGTTTAATGAGTTACAAGTGGTGTACCTTTTAAACGACGCTTGTCCTTGCTAGTTCCATCTTTGTAGATCCTTTTCTTGAGTTTGAAGAATAGTAAGCTTGTCTAAGAATCAAAAACAAAAAAAGAGGGGAAACAAAGATACATGTATTCTAATGAAGTCTATGTATATGATCAAGGAATTATACAATAGAATACAAGATGCTTATATAGGGAAGAAATGCATTATTGTATTAAGTGAATAAAAAGTGGAGAATACAACCCATGCCTTGATGTTGCAAGTTCCCCTTCCGATGGCTCTTTGCTCCAACACACACACCTTTTCTCCAATGCCTTGAATGAGGAAGATCCACAATCTGTCTTGAAGAACTAAAGAAAATCTCTCAAGCATAATATGAAGTAGAAATCTCCATACAAATATTAGCCTATCCAACCTTAGCCTTTTCCATGAGAGATCCCTCCATATATAGTGTGAATGAGATATTGGTGAGGATATTAGGATGATCCGACCAAATCAAAGAAGCAAGATCCAAATCGATCGAAGGCCACCTCATCTTCTAGAAGATTCCCTTCTAGAAGATTTGTGAAATTTGAATTTTCCCATTCTTTAAGCATCATCGTACCCTATGCACAAGTAGAATGCAACAATGTCACAACCCAGGTATAGTGTAGAGTGCAACAATCAGGCATTGTTGCACCCCATGCATATAGCAGGGTGTGATGACCTTTCTTGATATGGTTTTTGGTATAGGAAAACAAATCACTTTTCCCATGGAGAAAGTCTCTTTTAATATTTTTAGGGAACATGAACAGATCTTGTCAGATGATCAAAGAGGTGACCAAAATAATGTGTAATAGAATTCCCCCCAATGTATGAAGTTTGAACTTGTGACAACTAAAACACTTTGTAGAATGTCTATGTCAAAAACAAGGAGAGAATCGATCAGGAACCTGCAAACAAAAAAGCATCTTCATAATATCATACCATCTTTGAGGTAGGCATTCCCATGCTTAGATTACAAGTGACTCTAATCATAAGTGTAAAGTGAGTCAGGGCCACTAAACATACAATGTGGATCCATGTCATCATGATTCAACATAGCCACCAGGAATACGCTATGGATCTATGCTGTAAAAGAATTCAAATTCGGACATAGCCACGAGAGATACACAGTGGATCTATGTGACAATACTAATCATGAATACTTTGTCGCAACCTGAACCAAAGTCAAAAGATCCAAGGTCTTCATTTCCACCATCTTTAAGTACGAATCTATCCATGTGATTACAGGTGTTAAAGTCAAACATGGTAGAAACCACTTGATTACCTGTCATTAATGAAAACCATTAAAAAGTGTGAGGGAAATCACCATTGATGTCAATGACTCCTAAGGTTCCTTAGTACAATCCAACGAATGTGAATAAATGAATTGAAGTTGAACACTTGATGGAATATTCCAATTAAGAGTCAATGATGTGAACCCACTGTTGAAAGTGAAGAAACCTGCCATTGAGGCATGCAGGCTCTAAGGTACTAAATGATTTATAAGCCTTGTTCCTGGACAATGAGTTGAATTCGACAAGAAAATACTCATCACATGAGGGCTTTGATGTATCCCCCATCAATGACACAAAATTTGTAACATATTTGAGGTAGATCAGAGTATGAAGTGATTCAGAACTGACACAGGGAAGGTCGACATGGTAGAAAATTTATAACTACAGATTGATGACTCAATAGAAGGCTCGTTTAGGTTGGAATTCTCTTGAACATACGAACGACATGAAAATGGTCTTGGAATAATTAACTCAAGGAGGACCCAACATATGAACTTGTGGATGGTCAAACGAGAGACAAATGTATTTCCCAACCCGAATACAATGATGAAGCGGGGTGTCATGTTCAAGAGTGGCTATTACTACCACTAACACAAATACAGAGACACATTTCTTTCCCAATTTTCCCCGACCATTTCTGGCCAGTACCTCTTTATTTTTATGCAATCTTGAGAAGGATAACATATGCTTGTTGATGTAAGATCATCCTTCGGATGAGTCCCTCGGAGTATTCTTAACGAACCCTAAAAAGAAGTGGTTCGATCCCATATGGGTCTTTCGATGTTTTTTTAATGAGTCCAAAGAGAGAAAACAAAGGGGTTTTTCAATTTTAGAGAGTCTGGAAAACACTTAAAGATAACTCCATCAGGTCATTTTTTGTAAATTAATCTGACGAGACCGAAAAAGTGATAACCTACAACTCATCAGATGTTTTCTTCAAATACTTTTATGAGCATGAAAAGAACAAGGTTGCTCGACAATCATTTCATGTTTAAGGAGCTTGAAAAGAGCTTAAAGGATACTCCATCGGTTTCATTTTTCGTGTCACCATTACGAGTTCGAAAAAACGACGAAAGACTACTCGTTTACATTCTCATGGTTGCACGAGTGCGAGAAATAATTAAGACTTTCTCGGAGTTTTTCCTGAAAAAATCTAAAAGGATTTGTACATGAAACAAATATATAAAAACAAAGCAAAAAAGTGGACTCTTCTTCCAACATCTCACCGATAGAATTTTTCAATCTGAAGAAATCAATCACTAGTAAAGTTATTAAGACTTTAGGGCTTGGATAAAGCATAAAAAATAATATAATATGCAAATGAAAAGTGATAAAATTCAATAAAATAGGTAACAAACCACATTTTGCCATTTCATTTATAACATTTCCCAAACATTGCTCCAAAGCCATTTTTCACCTCGATTTTCAACTATTGATTGCAGAGTGCACAATAGATAATTTCATGAATCGTCTCCTCAAAAGATGTAATCTTCTTCTCCTTCATCTTTGTATGGTTTAAAAATTGATTTTCATTGGCTGAAATTACGTTTTGGGTTGATTTTTAGGGGTTACCCATGCCTTGAGGTCATCCCAGGTGCCCTATATCAGGAACCGCGATGATCTAGGATCATCGCAGGTGACCCTATAGGTAAGGTGCAATGAC
This sequence comes from Picea engelmannii, assembly GCA_009831015.1. Taxonomy (NCBI): domain Eukaryota; kingdom Viridiplantae; phylum Streptophyta; class Pinopsida; order Pinales; family Pinaceae; genus Picea; species Picea engelmannii. The sequence goes on along the minus strand of ML831935.1, from coordinate 31,962 downwards.
TTTGCACTGTGTGAATGCATAGGCCCACGACGACCACAACCAAAAATTTTAAAACATGAACCCAACAAGGAAAAGCCCCTAGAAATAAAATTGTGTTTCTAATCTTATCATATGGTTCCTTGGAAAGTATTCCTCGGTTAAGATGTTGGAGTGGCATGAACGAGAGAATGAAGAAGAATATTACTTCATCAGGAATGACCCGAGAACAATTATGGCCCTTCGGCTGTGTGGGTTACTAAAATTCTTCAAGATTCCGGGCATGAGGGCCTAGTTGAGACTACTAGAATACTTTGTTCACATGTGGGATGTGAATGAGCAGGAATTTCACGTGGGTTCCCACACACTCACCATAGATATCGAAGATATATATTTCCTGACAGGACTATATCGTCATGGTTCACGGGTGACACTTACAGGAAGCAGGGGTAGAGGTGATCCCATGAACTACTATGTGAGTCATCATTGTGTGTCGGGAACCAAGAAACATAGCGATAAGGTAGCTATTAAGGATGTCTAATATTTTCCTTTACGGACTATCCTCTATACTAATACTTGCATGGCAGGGAGTGAAGCTCCCCACGTGACTCTGCAGATCCACTTTCAGTATGCATTGGAGTGTATGGACCCTGGAGTCTTCAAACGTTGCGAAGGGGTGCTAAAAAGCATGAAGAAACAACTTACCAAGTGCAGAAGGTGTGGGTTAAAATAGTTTGGATATGGGTTTATTTTGGTATCCTTGTTCTTGGAAAGGTTCCCTATCCTACACTTACATATGGAGTGGGGTATACTCGCTCCACAGGATCCAAGGATGAAGAGGTGGGTAGATCTCATGGATCGACATGGAGGTGGTCTCATCATCAGATATGACAATGTCTTCTTCAAGTGGCTAAGGAATCAACTGGTCATGGTTGAATATTATGCATATACCGGGCTAGATTTCTGTGGATATCTGAACCTAGATCTTCCCAAAGGCTCCTAGTGGGGGGACATAGGTAAGAAGGAAATTTTGTTTATATAATGTTTTTGTTATTTTTAATGATATAAATAATTTTTTTGTGTTATTTATCCGATGAATAATCGAGTGCTCTTTGATAATGCAGATATGGGACCTTATCATCCTCTAGTTTCATCCCCTATTCAGAGGTAGGGAGAGAGAGGTGTTGTAGCAGGAGTATTTGCCACAGATATATAGGTAATAGAGAAAAACTTGGAGGTTTTGACCATGCATGTCCTAGATCCCACAGTGGATGAGCTCCCTAGGAATTACCAATGCCACACAGTGGGCGTATCCACATCCATCGGTTGACTGATCCATAGAGTATCACGGGTAGTTTTGTTTTATAGCGAGCAAAATCCTTGATGCTCTTGTACATGAAGCTATGAGTTTCACATTTTTTGTTTTGGTCTTTGGGAAAAAACACATTTTGTAAAATTTTAACGTTATATAAATATAAGGCTTCTACCAACTTACTTATTGTATGTACAAAGTGTGATTGGATTTTATAAATGTCTCAAATGTCTGTCCAACACATAATTAGCCAATGCATCTGTTAATGTATTTAGACATCTAGGAATGTGTTGATATTAAATGTAATCAAAATGACATTCAAAGAGACAAATTTGTAAATATACCCTTAACAAAGTAGGACTCTGGATAGAATAAAGGTTACTCAACTATAGGACTACTAACTGTGAATCAAGTCGTACAATAAGATGACAAATTCCAAGTGAAAAAACATCAATTAACAAATCGATAACTCAATCATATTCTGCGATATTGCTAGTTTCACAACCAAGGAAAACACTGTGTAGACTGATCAATTCATCCATAGGTGCATAGATTGCCCAAGCAACAGATGATAAGTTTTTAGTACTACAACTAGCGCCATCAGCGAAGCCAATGTAGGGTAGTGAAGACACCAACATCTAGAAACCAAGCACAACACAAGGTAAGCAGTTGAAGGGAATAGACAAAAACAAAAAATCACACAAGAGTATGATACATAAAAATACACAACCCTCATGAAAAGATGATTTAAGCATAGTACTTATTCAAGTAAAGCCCATTTCTAGTCTCACTCAAAGGGATTCCATCATAATATACTAGCTCATAAGCCCCTTTCTCCAACATGTGTTTCAAAATATAAGGACCCTGCCACATGGGCTCAAATTTACCGGCCCCTAGCAAATCATGATCTTGCTTGTAAAGAAGAACTAGATCATCTTCAGAAAAAACATGTGGTTTGACATGCTTTTCATATTGAGCTTTGAAATTCTTTTTCTGAGTTTCAATAACTAAGGCCACATCATGATGGGCTTAGTCTAATTGCATCAAATACAAAAGACATTCCTCCTCAGATGAGGTGTTAGGGAGAAGTTAGACAACTAGCTTCAAATATAGTATTTCACATCCAATCGACAAAATTGCTTTGATACCATATACTAATTGGAAAGGTGTGAATCCTGTGGCAGACTTAGCGGATGTCCGATAGGCCCATAATGTCCAGAACAACATTGTGTGCCAATTTGACTTATGAATTCCTACCATCCGTCGAAGCATAGTAGTGGGAAATTTTTTAATTTCTTAAACCTAGCCATTAGCCTTATGGATAATAGGGGGTTGAGTTTTCATGGCAAAGAACCAACTTCTCAATAAGTTCAGACATCATGAAATTATGAAAATGACTACCGTGATTAGTAATGATGGCTTGAGGGACACCAAATCTAGTAATGATATGATTGAATATGAACACCACTGTAGTTTTCCTGGTATTATCAAATGTAGGCATTGCGTCAGCCCATTTAGTGAAATAATCCATAGCTACAATAATGTATCCATGCTCCCCGGCCGAGTGAGGGTTACATTTCATGAAGTCAATGCCCCATTTAGCAAACAGACCAACAAAAACTATAGGGTGAAGAGGAGCAGGGTGAGATCATATTTTATTGTTTTAGGTTTGACAAGCGTGGTATTTCTAGACGACAGTAATGAAATACTTAAACAATTAAGGCCAGAAATAACCATCTCATAAGATCTTTTGGGCAGTGGAAAACCCAGACATATGACTGCCACACATTTGAGACTGACAACCATTCAAATCTTTCTTAGCTTCATCGTAGGTGAGACATCGTTGAAATATGGAATCAATACCATGACAGTAAAGAGTATCACAAAGAATAATGTATTGGTGGGTTTGATACCATATACGACAACAATCTATACTAGAAAGATCATGCCATAAAATTTGGTTTTGAAGATAGATGATAATAGCTCCATACCATATGTCATCAGAAATGATCAGAAAGAGGGATTCGTCATGTAAGGAATCCTCTACCATAGTTTTTGTCTCAGTAGAGGGAAGGTCACATATCAATTCGACAAAAACCAAAGACTTCTTTGACTTGGAGTGTTCAAAATCCAAATCAAACTCTTGGAGAATAACTATCCATTTAGAGTACTTTCCCCCTAGAAATTGTTGAGTAAGGATATGTTGCATGGAGTTGCAATCGGAAATGATGGTGGTTCTTCATAATAATATGTCGTGGAGAAAACGTTGAATAGATTGAACAACTGCCAAGGCCAGTTTATCCACAGGTAAATATTTGGTTTCAATGGTCGTGAGACTCTGACTCAAATAATATATAACATGTTCATCGTGTGAATCATCCTCTTGGACTAAATCCATAACAATGGTAGAGTCCGAAGAAGCTAAGTACAAGAAATAATATCGGATATAATCAGGTGGAAATAGCAGTGGCATATGGGTTATGGCTATTTTTAAATCCTAAAAAGCGTTGTTTGCAGTATCATCCCATACAAAATCATAAACTTTCTTCAGAATTCGAGCAAATCCTTTTGTTAATTCAACGTAGTTTGGAACGAATCGACGTGAAAAGTTTTCCTTCCCTTGCAAACTTTGGAGCTAGCGTAGCGTGGAAGGAGGAGGTAAATTGAGAATGTCCTCAACCTTCAAGGGGTCTACCCTAATCCCATGTATAGACACGATGAAACCAAGAAGTCGTTTGGATTCCATAGAAAAAACACCTTTGTGTGGATTCAAGTGTATGCGATAATAACGACAATGTATGAAAATGGCTCGTAGATGTGTCCGGTGATCTTGACGACGCATAAAATGTGTTGGTATATCATCTAGATAGGGTTGTACAATGTTCTTAATGTCATGAAAATCATAACACATGGTGTGCTGAAAAGTCGCACAAACATTTTTTAGACCAAAAGGTAGTTTCTGGTAGGTGAAGGTTCCTTAAGGACAGATAAAAGAAGTCTTATGTTGATCCGCAGGTAAAATATTGATTTGATTATAACCAGAGAAACCATCCATCAAAGAAAAGATTTCACTCCCGGCACAGTCATCAACAATTTGGTCGATGAAAGGGGTTGGATAATTTTCTTTGAGACAAGATTTATTTAAATCCCTATAATCGACAAAAACATGGATTGTTCCTTATTTCTTGTTTACTGGAACAAGATTGGATACCCAATCGGTCAAAGCCACATGATAGACAAAGTTGGCTTTAAGAAGGTTTTCAAATTCAAGCTTAATAGCAACAACTTTACGTGGATGTACTGGGCGAAGTCTCTGTTGAATAGGTTTAGCATCCTGATAAGTCTTAATCTCATGCACGACAATATCAGGATCAATACCAGGCATTTATTCATAACTATAGGAAAAAACATCACAAAAATCTTGGAAAGGGGCTTCATAAGCGTGGACCTCATCAGTAGAACATGAGGCACTGATATGAACATTTTCCATGGCCCCGAGTTTAATCGATATGTTAAGAGGAATGGTAGGTGAAATATTACTGAAGTTCCCTTCATACAAAACATCGTGTGTTGACTTAGGAACAGAAGAAATAACAACAAAAATCGACAGAGTCGAAATCCATTGGTAACTCACTATGGTGTCTTGTTCTAGGAAGAGAATATAATGATGTCCATCATCCCATGGAGTATCTTCCATAGACATGACTATCATGATCATCTCATCAATAGGAAATATCACGTGGAACGGATCAGGAGATGTATCACCGAGAGAAGGAGGAGAAGGAGTGGCCAATTGAATAGCTTGATAAGCTGATTCGACCAGACTTAAAGGCATTCAGTCACCATAACGAATATAGTCACCATAGTTAGGTACTATCCATGGGTCATAAGACTCTGGGGTTTCATGAACAAAGTTTTATATCATGTTAATTGAAGCGAAAAAAGGAGGAGGAATATCGGGTGGTGGAATAGGAAATGTACCCATCAAGGTCAAATCTTTTAAAAGACCTACTCTGACATTCTCATAACCGAGAGGTGTTTTTGATATAAAAGGCATGTTTCTAGTACGTGAATCAGAATTAAAGAAGGCTAGTTGTTCAACAGTAATGACCTTTCCTTGGTGCGGGAAATGTAACACATGAAAAAGGGTAGACACAACTTACCGCATGGAATCAATCGAGATACGACCAAGTAGAAGGTTGTAATCAAGAGGTACATCAAATACCTCAACCTCGACATTAATTGACTTACCTTCTAACTTACTAGACAACAAAGGAATAACGTCGTGAGGTTTAAACTCTGTACCATTGAAGGCCTTAAGAGTATTGTGTGACTCAGTAAGGGAAAGAGAGACAATAACTTTCCAACAAGTAACGAACATAACACAAGTTGAGGCTCCTTCACCAATAATGGTTCAACAGGTATTCTTATTTTCCACAACAACTTGGATCTGAAACACTAATGGAGGAGGGAGCCTTGAAATATGATCTTCCAAGTCAAAGATTATCAAATTGGTATTGGTAGGATCAATTCCACCAATAGCATTTAACAATGGCTTCCATTGAGTGGGACAAGTCTAAAGGACTTCGAGAGCTGACATCGTAGAGGGTGCTTGTGCAAGGTCTTCTACAATACTGTAGTTTTGGGCAGCACATGCATGAGGATTAAATGAAGACATTCGAACAACACCCTTGGGAGGAGGATAAAGAACTGTATATAGGCTTGGTCTTTCGAGATGAAGAGGACTATTTGGAGGTGAATTTGGGGGATGATTTTGAACCAACAAAGGTGGTAAATAATCAAATTTCTCTTTCGAAGGAGAATAATCTTTGGCTCAAGTTGTGACTGCAACTTCGTTCTTCTTGGAGTCACCAGTACACATAAGGACATAAGACGTTGTATAAGGGGAAGGTTGGTCATGAATGACCAATTGGGCATGTTGCTGAGAATGAAAAGGTTGTGACAAAATGGTGGGTGTAGGAGGTTTCCTGGTCCCTTGCAGGAACTTATTAACCTAAGCACGTCGTGGAAAATATTCCATATAATGATAGTCACCACAAATAAGGCAAGGATAACGAGGTTTACACTTATATTTTTCATCAGCGGGTTGTGTTTTGGGTTTCTCAGATTGTTGATTATTATTTTTGTCCTCCTTATTCCTACCCTTTCCTTTTTTTTTTTTTTTGATTTCTACCGGTAGGCATAGATTGAACATAATTAACATTAGAATTTTTATTGGGGGAAGGAGTAGGAGTAGGATCATTTTGTACATTAGAAGTAGTATACTTGGGATTGGTATGACTGGCTTGTGTAGATTGAGTCTCAACATGAAAATTTCCAATCACACCATCAACATCATGAGAAGTGATTGGATGTGTCCAGGTAGGATTTGTGGATGGACGAGGAGCATTAGGTATGAAGCCATAAAGTGTTCCCGTTTGTGAATAAATGAGATCTAGATATTGAGAATGACTAATCATCTGCTCTTCAGTGATGACACCATCCATGGAAACATCAGAGGCAATAGGCCAAATGAGTGATTTGGTAAACCACTCAACTAATAGTTGATCGGGAAGGGGAACTTTGAATAAGCGTCTTCTCATCCTCCATTCATGGATATGATCATAAATATGAGTGGAAGAGGATTGTTTAAATGAACTCAAAATTTCAGTTCATGTCTCATATTGAATAGGCAACTGGTAATGCGTTAAGAAATCCATGGCTAAGGTGTTGAAGTCATTAAAGAATACTCATCATAACTCAATATACCATTTGGATGCTGAACCCGTGAGAGTTCGTTGGAAAAGTCGTAATCTTATAGATTCATCCATCAATGAGTTGGATGAACACCAAATATGGAAATTCATGACATGATTATTTGCGTCTTCTCCTGATCGGCTGTCAAACTTAGGAATGTCAGATGGTAATTTAGCCAGTATGATGGGCCAATAAGGAGAATGAAAAAAAGGATCATTCAAAATCATATATAAATCTGGTAAATCCAAATTTCCAAGAAAATGCAATTTTCTGTTCACTTAAGGAAACTGGTAGTTTTGAGGAGGTAGTCTCGTAGGTACACTAGTAGGACCGTAAGCAGTATGTAGATAGTTAGACAGTCCTGATAGATTCATTTGTGGAGGGTTTTGATTAAAATAGACAATAGGTTTTGGTTTATTAGGTATGTTCCCTTGGAAAGGAACATTAGACTGAAGATTTTGACTCGAGGTAGGATTCATAGAACCTGGATATGGTTGTCCAAAATTAAGGGGTACAAAAGAATTAACTTGAGGATGTTTTCCCCCAGATGGTTGTTTATTCCCTTGGAAAGGAATATTCCAAGGTTGATATTGTAACACAAGTATACTTTTCCCATAAAATGGGTTATGGGATCCAACTTGAGGTTTCCCCCCCAAGTTGAGGTCCCCCCCCAACTTTAGTTTGGCCTCCAATAGGAATATGAAAACTAGAAGTGACAGAATGATTGATGCCTCCAACTGGATTGGAGTCACTAGGGATAGGATGATTAGATCCCCCAAACAAAGGTGGATGAGGAGCATAAGCCCCCCTGGAGAGAACCTGGGTAGGTGTAGGAAAAAAATTATTAGCAACATTATACCCAGGAGGAACAAAAAGTCTAGACCCTCTGGATGGATTTTGGGCAGGAATAGAAATGGAATTATTCAAAGCATTATACCAAGGGGGAAGTGACGGATTTGATCTAAGAGGAAGTCGTGTTCCAATAGGAGTTTGATAGATAACCACATTTCCAATAGAAACAATCGTAGCTTCTGGGACCATGGTAGAGTGGGAAATATAGAGAGAGAGAATTGAGTGAGAACCAACCAACAATTGGTCTGAAACTATTATGACATTATTGGTCATGCCAGAAAAATGATCTAAACGTATTGTATAGGTAACAAACGTCTCGGGCATTTGCGATGCCATAGGTTGATTATAACTTGTTTCTAGTGTGTAAAAAATATCATGTCCTGAAGAAGTTCTCCAAACAAAATGGACAGGGACAGAGCTAGGATTAAAAATTCTAGCAGTGTGAACTGGGATTCCCAACGACTCACTATGAAAGGGTGGATCATCCACAACAGACTCTATGTGAGGTCCAATAGGTATCTGAGTATGATCTTCAGTAACGATTTCTCCCAATGAATTTAGTCGAAGAAAAATTGGATCTTCTCTAAGATTCAATAACGGGTTTATGGAAAGTCCCTCTAAAGAATCCGAATGAATTCTAAATCCCTCTAAATGATTTGAATTGCCAATTTCAGAGGCTCGCCAATTTTGTTATCAAATTAATCGGTAAGTGCCGACACAAATAGATCTCGCTAGATCCCACTAGAAACTAGAACAAAATAGAACAGAATGCACACTTCTCCTTAAACTTCATCATCATATAAACTAGTTTAATGAGTTACAAGTGACATAAATTTTAAATGACCCTTGTCCTCATTAGTGTCGTCTTTGTAGCTCCTTTCCTTGAGTTTTCAAAATAGTAAGCCTGTCTAAGAATAAAAAACAAACAAAGAGGGGAAACAAAGATACATGTATTCTAATGAAGTCTATGTATATGATCAAGGAACTATACAATAGAAGACAAGATGCTTATATAAGGAAGAAATGCATTATTGTATTAAGTGAATAGAAAGTGGAGAATACAACCCATGCCTTGATGTTGCATTGTCCCCTTTCTATGGAACTTTTCTCCAACACACATACCTTTGTTCCAATGCCTTGAATGAGGAAGATCCACAATCTGTCTTGAAGAACTAAAGCAAATCTCTCAAGCATAATCTAAAGTAGAACTATCCATACAAATCTTATCCTATTCAACCTTATCCTTTTCCACGAGAGATCCCTCCTTATATAGTGTGAAAGAGATATTTATGAGGATATTAGGATAATCCCACCAAATCAGAGAAGCGAGTAAGATATAAACCAATCGAAGGCCACCTCATCTTATAGAAGATTCCCTTCTAGAATATTCGTGAAATTTGACTTTCCCATGATTTAAGCATTGTCACACCCTATGTACAAGCATCATGTGACAACGTCGTAGCCTAGGTATAGTGTAGAGTGTGAATATCACGCATCGTCACACCCCATTCATATAGCAGGGTGCAATGACCTTTCTTCATATGGTTTTTGGCAGAGGAAAGAAAATCACTTTTCCCATGGAGAAAGTCTCTTCCAATATTTTTAGGGAACATGAACACATCTTGTCAGGTGCTCACTGAGGTGACCAAAATAATGTGTAACAAGTAGTCTGACCTTTACCTATGGGACTTCCACCGAGTCTTAGTTAAGCTCTTTTCTGACTCTATAAAAATGAGAAATGATTGTCGAGTGAACTTGTCTCTTTCACACTCGTTAATTGGATTTGAAAGGACATCTATTTGGTGTAAGTTTAACCCTTTTTCAGACCAAGTATACTAATTTCAAAAAAGGAATACTCTAGTCACTAGTGGCTAGAACAATTCTCCTAGTTATTGTTTTATACTTTTTCGGGCCTAGGGAGAGTAATTTTTTTTTAAAAGGACATTCTTTGGAGTTAAGTTTTGATTTCATTTCATCCTCCTACTTGCAGTATTGAGCCTATTTCTAGTTCCCTCTTTCTAGTTACAATACTATTACCTCATTAATTTTCATCACTAGCCAAGCCAAGCCTTTTTTATAACCTTTGCAACTTGACACCATGTACCCTAAGAGGAAACATTCCCCTGAGTGTTCACATCCTGCATGCACCTCCTTGCATTGAGCATAGGTATGTTCCATTGTTGGAGCTAGTTGCTTACTTGTGACACTCATTTCCTCTACTGTGCCATAGAATTCATTTTCTTACAAAAAAACAAAATAAGATGGGTGGGAAATGAATATTATCTCATGTTGGCAGGAGTCATGTCTCCTTTGAATAGAGAAAAAACTTTTGAGTCAACTTGTCATCCAAATTTTTGGTTTAGCATGACCTTAGGAAGCTGATCTCGTTACTTAGAGTTTGCTCCTTCGACTGGTTACTCTTTCAGTCCCTATGGAGAGTTTGACTTGTTTCTCCTGCATCACAAAGTTTCATTATCAAGTCTATGATTATGGAGTCTTCCATATGTCTCATGCTCTTGTTCAAAGGATGTCTATAATCGTATGTCCGTCATTTCTCAGAACTCTTGACTTTGCATGTCAACCATACCCTCAGTGTGTCTCAAAATCACATGAAGTTGTATTCCTACCATGCACCCTAGTCCTACTTTCATTATGGGTAGGTAACCTTGAACCCAACAGTCGACATCTCCTCATTGGTCGCTGACTAGGGGGTTTCCCTTGTGTTCGACAGCAAGAAATATATTCACACATTGGAATTAGTGCAGTGTCTTGGATTCCATTAGCTTTATTGGTGGTTTCATCACCTTTTTCATAAGTTTTCCTTATTGGCTACTATTCATAGGGTGTTGTTTGTTCACTACTTTCATCCAGTGCATGTGAAAGACACACAGGGTCATTGGTTCATGAACATCATCTTCATTCAAGTTCCTCCAAATCATCAAGTTATTTCTTGCTATTTATTTGTACCTCGTGTTGACTGATGAGAGATGCCTTAATTCTCTCCTTTCAATGAGTCTCCTTCCATCTACTTCAACTCATATATTTTGGAAGCAAGGCAAAGTCCTATGAGTACCTAGAGGCTTGCAGTCATTAGTGGCATGTTCTCTATCCATCAACAATTGGGAATACATCAATGTCTCCTGATTGATGGATTCTTCAAGTGTTCAACCTCAACACCTTTATTCACACTTGTAAGAATGTACTTGGTACCTTGATACCTACTTTCATTATCGGTAGGTTTTATGGTGTTTGTTAACGGTATACCTTAATGACCGGTAATCAAACGAAGTCTCATTGTGTTCAATCTCAACTCCTCTATTCACATGATGTAGACTTGCACCTTTGGAGGATCATGTAGAATACTTGAAGACATTAGTTTACAGTCGCATCTTTGTTGAGTTATTGCTATCATTCATTGGACCAATACCTATATGACTTCGGTGATCATGGGAGATCAGATTGTACTCTATTGTATACAAATATCTTCATATTGATTTTGATATTGGTTTTCATTGGGCCTTGTTCGTGACTATGAAATCCTATGGCATGTATCTATTGTGTATTTCCTATTCATTTCCATGAACAAATGTTTGGTATATTTCCACATGGATCTGCAGTGTAATTCAAATTGGCATCCATGTGTACAAAGTCATTATGGATTGTAATATTCTTATGAACAACTAGTTCATCCAACCGATCTCCATTACTCCACTTCTCGAAATTATAATATATTTTTTCCATTGCAGATACTCCTCTAACCTCACACATTAGGGGGCATCTATTATAGCAAGATTTTCCCTCACCCCATGCAACTTTCTCAGAAGGCCTTTCCATTTCCCTATGTAGACCTGAATTCCCCTTTTGCACTTCCCATAGCTAAAAAATCATATTTTTCAACATATATGTGCCCTAACAATTATATGGAATGCATATACATAGGTTGCACCACTACAGCCCACATACATCGGGCTTGGTGCTCAAAATTAATAAATTGTGTCAGGTTTCCATGTCATGTCACGAGATCCATGATCCTTGGCCTTCCATATACTAGAAATATTCTGACGGAGCCCTTTAGTTCCATTTGAAGGCTATAAAATGGGCCATATCCAAACCTTGGAGGAGGAGAGAATTAAACTTTTGAGAGCAAAGTTACTCTAGAAAAAATATTCACTTCATATTGAGTCTACATCTCTTTGTCCCTTAAATTCTGAACACATTGTTCAACCCCCAAGATCTTCCCTCTTTGATGGAGAACCTCATTGTCTCTCTTATATGAGATTTCCTTTGGTGGAGGATTAAAGTGGCGGAGGCCCAAATGGAAGGGACTTAGTTTCTTGGTTCAGAGACCTTCTGACACATAAGTTTGTCACTCATACACGTTTGTTGATAATATTTTTATAGAAATACTCTTTTCTTGTCCAATTGATGTCTTGAAAATATTTTAATTATTATTCCATGGGCCTATTTGTTATGAGTGTTAATGTATTATGATATTGTATGTGATAACTTTATATATTATCACCATATACTTGTGTATCTTGGTTGTTGAAGAAAATTTGCAGGTATAAAGCTTTGAGTCGATTTCTCAATAGTGGTCTTCATCGAACATTCAGACAAGGTAATATATCTATCTTGTCTTGTTAGCGTTTACATTTATATAGCTTACTTGGTATTAGAGTCGATTTTTGCAGTGATTCCATCTCTTGTGGTTTACCCCATTCCATAGAGTGATTTTCCTTGTAACGGGTACATCGATCAACTTTCTGTACATCATGGGATCCACCAAATATGAAGATGAATCACTCAAGAGCTTCAAATTTTTCAAGATAGGTGTGGCCATGGACTTGCACTCCATCATCCCGAGTCTCTGCAAGATCTCAAGAGTATATTTTCCTTGGCTAAGGAAAAATATCATCTTCCACACCTCTAGTCCCATCAAATATAGATCCTTCATTTCAAACTCTAAATTAAGTTCCCTCTTGCACCCATGTATGATCTTATCATCTCATGTAAGAAACATCTCATCCATATATAAGATCAATGGGAAATCATTTCCAAGCTCATCAAGTAACTATATGATCTCACATATCATGCCCTGGGTGCCTACTTAGTCCTATAGAAATTCTTCTTTAGTCTGTAGACATGAGACTCTTTCTCATGTATCTTGTGGTTTCTCTATGTATACATGTTCTGGCTACTGAATCAAGTGTCTCATCATAATATTATCCCTCTTTCTGGGAGACTCCTCTGGCCACAAATCAATATTTGTACATCTCTATGCTACCATATGTAGCATGCTTGATCTTGTAGATCAACTTGGAAGTCACCACAAACTTTCCTTCTGGTATCAGAACCAAGGAAAATTCCATATCCATCTCCTTCTTACTGGCTTCCTCCTCTATCATTGAAACAAGGGAAACCTCCCAGGAGGTCTCATATCTCCCCAAATCGTTTGAAGATTTTATCTAGCCTCGTGTCTATCAGTTCTGGAAGACGTCTCTGAATCTGAGGAGAAATACTTTCTAAATGAAAATCTCTAAGCCATTGAATATCTCTTAGATCAAGATCACTTTGAGTTTGCATTCTCCCTTCGAATCTTGAATCCCTCTTAGTCTATATAATATCGAGAGACATCTTCTCCCTGTGCATGTGTTACCTTCATCTAAAGTTTGATCTCCTATGAACTTTCCCGGGGAGGTTTCTCCTCCCTACTAGATCATGAGGGATGGATCCCTCTGAACTTTAGCTCCTTCTGAGCTAGTACTTGGTGGGGCCACCTGCCACACTACTAGTGGATTCATATTCTCCTCATCATGATATGGTTCATCAATTCCATATATATATGTATCTCCTTTGCATTTTTCAAAGTATCATGGGACCATGTTGGTCTCTTCCTAGTTATTGTAGCGATTCTAGGTAGTCCCTTCCGTCTCTATTGACTCTTCCTAGTGATATGAAGAGTGATCAACTTAACTAGAGGGATCTATAATCGATAATCAATCTCCATATGAAATAATTTGTATCCACAAAATTACCCTTCTTTCCAGAAGGTTCTAAGTTCTTCCTCTTCTCCTTCATTACATGGATGCACAAAACTCTATGTTTTGGATAGTCTACTCCATGTCTCAGCTAGAGACCATCTAAAGTGTTTTCTCCTAATATGAAAACCTGGAGTTTAGCTATTGATGTCCCACTTGCGTTGTATTCTATATTTTCCTCAATCATGTACTTGGAAGTACCACTGTCTAAAATACATTCTCGTCATCCTTTGAATTCTTCTCTTCAACATCTGCTTCATGTGCATGGTGCTTCTTCTTTCCCTTTTCATGATTAAGAGGACATTATGTGGAATAATGTCCCATCTCCTTGCAGTTGTAGCATATGATATTTGAAGCATCCTTATTATAATGTGGTCTATTATATTTATTTGGACTACCTTCTTCCCTTTCTTTCCTTTTATTCACGTTTTTTGACTATATGTGAGATCCTCATGAAATAATTGGCTATTGTTTCTGACTTGTTCATTGTCACGTTTCTGATTTGATGCATTAGAGTAAGTTTCTAGTTGGTATTCTTACTTTCATAAAGTCCAGTTAGGGAATAAAATGTTTCCTTTGGTGTCTTCAATTCTCATACATTAGGTATCATATGGTATTTTATCAAGTCTATCAAGATCCTCTTAGCCTTGATTTCATTCTTCCTGAACTTTTTTTTAGTGTCTTATTATTCTAGTTTTGGAAGCACCTTATTGACATGATATAATAAATCATTCTCCTTTATAATGATAAGTACTCTGTGCTTCAAGTTTATGAAGTTATCTTCTCCATCTATCTTCAACTCTCATGCTAGTTAACATTGTCACTGGTAGAAACCCTAGCTCTAAAAAACTTTGATTTTTCAAACTTCACCAAACTACACACTGAGGGTTGCAGGGGGTGCACTAGGGTAGGGCACATTTATATGTGAAATAATTATCCCAAACGACCTTGGGATAGTGGTCAACAAGCTTGACAACGTATTTCAGTGCAACTGCAAGGTACTATTGCATTGATATTCCTTCCAATGATCAAACTGTTCTTAAGGTAACCAACTTTGATACCATGTTATATTTTACTTATTTATAGAGCATTAGAGTTATCGGTGTTATTTTAATTCTTTACCATTAACTTATATATATCATATACTGAGCAATAGCATCATAAAAAGGAGACAAAATAATACAATAGATTTATCTTGGGAAAACCCCAAATGGGGGAAAACCCAACAACCTTTCTTAGATAGATTTCGTTCACAAAGAAAATCCAATCATAAACCAACAGATAAAACCTATCACAAAGGATATATCAAGGTACAACTAGAAATACTACCCCAACTACAACAACAACACAATACCAATGTAGCGCACCTTTTCCAAGAGTAGCACACACGAGAGAAATACTAGAAATACTGAATAAGAAGAATCTATGTCACTGTATCTTCTACGTCACCCTCCCTCATAATTTTTCCGTAATTATATGTAAATGAGAGAGTGAGAGTGAGTGTGTCCGAATGAGCTAAGGTACCTCGTATTTATAGTCTTCATGTCCTCTTTACTAGGCTGACTTCTCTTCTGGGAAGGTGTCACTTCTTTGTTCTTTATTCTTTTGGGCCAACTTCTCTTCTAGGGTATTTCCACATCTGTTCAATGGTTCTCTTTCTTATGGAATATTATTCTCATCTAAGAAAGGTCTTTTAGGATGGAAATTACCTCTCCCATCTACCAAAATATCAACACTAGGTTGGTTTCTTTTGATTGGAATGATCTTGTGGAGCCTCGCCTTCCTTCTTTTGCATCTTTCCAGATAATGGTTCAAGTTAATTCAACATGAAATTTACATTATATTGTAGATGAAGGAGGGTCCATAGGTATTTAATCCTCCTTGACTTGTTAAGTGTTGGGTTCTCCCAAGCTTGTGTCCACTACCAGTGAGCTATTGGCTTTCGATAGAAGACCTAGTGAATCTTTAGGGATTCTTACTCAGTTTCCTATCGCATTAGGTGGGAATATTGTGCTTGTTGATATGTTAGTGGTTCCAAGCCCTTTAGACTTCAATATGCTTCTTGGGCATGATTATTTTTATGTTATGAATGTTGTGGTGTCTACGCTCTTTCATGTGATGCATCTCCCACACAACAAAATAATTTTCTCTATTGATCATCCTTCATCTGACAACCAACATCCTAGTTTGACTTTATTTAATGTTTCTCATTTTTTTGTTCCTAGTGTTCGAGTAGACTTTTCCACACCACGAGTGAATTATGTGGCGTCTTATCCTCAACACTCAATTTATTTTGAGAAGGATCCTTTAAAATTATGTTCTCCTTCTCGAGACAAGGTCTCGACAATTGATTAGGTTTTTTATCTAATGGAGTCACATAATCCCTTACTTCCCCCCATTCACCTAAGTGATATTGGATTTATTCTTGAGTATGATCTTGTTTTTTTTTAGACCTCGAGCCCTAGTATCGGTGAGTCTTCAAGTATTGGTTTCATGGATGTTGAATTTCCTTTGGATGAGGCTATCCTTGAAGCTGTGATTTTGGATTTTCAACCTCCTTCTAAATCAGAATCCTTACAGGTAGTTTACCAAATAAGACCTTAACTTGAGCCTAGAAATGGGATCTACTTGGAGAAGTACTATGCATAAGCCACAAGGGTATGTGGTACTTTTTACATATTGTACTTTTAGGGTTTGTTGTTTTCAATTTTTGCATTCCATAATGTTTGTTATTATGAAAGGTTTTTATATCGGAATTATTAACTTCTTGGTGAGTGTTTTTGGTCTTATATAGAAGACTTTTGAGACATTTTATTTGGTCCCCTTTCATCATGTTGATCCATTCTGACAAGTAACTATCTTGAAACTATCATATAGGTTATATTTTTCCCTCGATTTTTTGCATTATTTGTTTCTTGGTTCATTTTCCCTTAGGATTGACCCCACTGAGTTGCGACACAAAACCTTATTTTTTGTTTAAGAAATGTCTTAATTCACATGGTTGATCCTATCGCTCATTGGTTCCCTAGTTAGAACCTTGTTTTTAGTTTGGCTCCCATAATGAAGTACTTTCATAGGCTCGTAATCCATGTTTATTTCCTCCATGACATTGCATTGAAGCCTCATAAATTCTTCTCATTCTTATTCTAGATAATACCCCATGGGGATATCTTACTTATGTGTTAATTTGTAATACTGCATTGCATCTGACTGCTCTCACTTTTGGGCCTAATGTTGGCTTCAACTTGTTGTTTCTTAATCGTTTTCTTATGCATTCTTATCAGTCGCTAGCCTTTCAATTTTTACCTTTGCGATTTTACATCTGTAACCTAGGAGGAAACATTCCTCGTAGTGTCCATATCATGTGCATGATTCCTTTCATTTAGAATAAGTATGTTCCTTGCGCTTGGAACTAGTTTTCTTTCCCGCAACACTCTTTTCCTCTACTGTATTGTAGCATTCTTTTAACTTTTTTCAGGCTTTCATAATACAAAAGAGAAAAAATAATAATAATAAAAAAAATCACGTGAATGAGTCTTATTTACCATTATTTCCGGTAGTCGAGTCACCTCTAAACAAAGCATAAATTTTTTAGTCTAGTCTCAATAATTTGGGTTAGTACGACTTTAGGAAACTGAACCATATACATCGAGTTTTTAATCCTCTGATTGGTTATTCTTCCATTCACTATGGAGAGTCTGTTGTTGCCTCTCGCATCACAAAATTATGTCAATATTCATTTTCAGTCCATGCTTCCTAAGTCACATATTCTGTCGTGTTATTATTCAGAGAAGGTTTTATCCAGTGTCGACCATTTCGTAGAATTCTTGGCTTTGCAATTCAGCCTTCCCTTGTGTCAAGTACATCTCAGAATAAAAATTGTATTTTTCCTATAGTCGTGCTGGTATGGAAGGTCCCCTTTGAATTCATGTTTGTGGGTTAATATCTTATCGACTATGACAAAATGATTTTAAATTTTAACCTAGAGTCACACCCTGGCCCTATTTACATCATTTATAGGTGACCTAATTATGCTCAGTTTATGACATTCCATGATTAGCCGCTGACTGAGTGGTTTTCCTTGTGTTCAACAGTAAGAAAATTATTCACACATTGGGATTTGTGCAGTACTTTGGATTCCATTTGTCCCCATTGGTGGTTTCCTTTCCTTTGTCGAAAATATTCCTTATTTCATATTATTCATAGGGTCTCTTTCATGCGTTATTTACATCTGGTACACATGGGGGACATACTTCGTGGTGGTCCTTTAAATATTTCATCCAAGTTATTCCAAATCTTTGTCCTTCTGCTACTCCTCATGTTGGATTGATTTGAAATCGGTGGTTAGCAATTTACACAATATGACTTCAATTTAATGAAGACCTTTTCTGACAATGCATGTGAATATATAGGCGAAAGAAACTTAAATAATGAAGAGAAATAACATATAACACAAAGAAGAAAACCATCAACTAGATTAGACACTAGAAGTTGATAATGGAGTTTGGAAAAACTCGCCTACGTCTTCGGGCCTTTGTCTTCAGTGAGGGAGGCTTCTCTATTCAAAATTCAATGCTTACAATCTGCATCAAAATTACATCATATAGGGATCTAAATGACTCAGTTGTATTTTTCTTTGTCTCAGGATCCTGACGCAATAGACGACACTAAAAAGGGAGTAATAGAACTCACAGAAACTACCTCCAAAGCTCAACTACTCTTCACTACTCAAGACAACTTGACCTTGGCAAGTTCTTCCTCAAATTGCTTCAAGATTATTTGTTTCTTCTTGCTTTATTCAAGCCTCACAATGGATTAGCTTATATATCCATGAGGTAGAGGGATCAAATCCCAAAAACCACTTCTTGTGGCACTCAAATTGGTCCAGTATCCACCAAAAAATGGCCAAATTAACCAAAACAGCCCAAACATCAGTGAGAAAATCACTATTATATGGTCAAAAGCCCATTTTTAGAAATAATATGGGCATAATCCCCCTAATATGGGTGCAATCCCCCTAAAATTGGGCATATTTTTAAATATGTGGCCAAGCGCTGGCCCCCTAATCCCTAAACCGTGGTCATGCGGTGTTAACCCATAGGGTCGCACCCTAGATACATGCCCAAACCATGGTCATATCTCTGTATCGTTTGGAGGACATGTGCTAATAGCACACAATTTGAGATAGATTATAATTGGAAGGTGTTGGAGCACCTGAATGGTAAGCGGTGGTCATATCTATAGAAAACAACCCATGGGCTAGGGCTTAGCCCCAGCCCCCTTCCACCCATACACTTTATACATTGCAAATAAATAATATAAAGTGGGTTATGCTATAACAAGAAGTAACATGGTGCAACGGTATTCGAACTTTGGTTAAGGTTCTATGCTTGTAGGAGAGGTCGTCGGTTCGATTCCTGCTAACTCCACAAGTTTTGCATATGACACTTCTGTAGAATTCCTGCAGAAACCCCGATAGATCTAGAATTATAGTTAAATTGAACACAAACAATTTGTTGATATTCAAGAGATGAGAGAAATTTTTTTCTCCATAAATCAGAGAATTAAATTAATCAAAAGTAAATATACATGAGCAACCATCCTCAAAAAGAAGAGAGGAGGTGAATATATAGAATTTCCAACATAGAAATTCTAGTAAAACAAAGCTAGAAATAGCTAAAATAGGTGTCATAAGCTAAGGGAGACCACATAGTTCGACCTATACCACTAAATATACATGTCACACACTCATTAATGTCCACAAGAGTCAAGTGATGTGCATCATATCACTTAATCTCACTTAACTGACAAAAGAAGCAGTTCCAACTCACTTAACTGACCCGAAATAGTAGTTACTAATAATAGTAATGACAAAACTCATTAATTAAGGAATAAATATCTCACTCAAAGAGGAGGTGTGAATTCCCCAATAATAGATTATTTTTGCATGGGGGAGTTGGAATAAATCAAGGATAAATCAAGAATAAATCAAGAAAAATCAAGAAAATCAAGAATCGAGAGTTGAGTCTTGATCTAAAATTAGTAGTTTTCCCTAAAATCTAGGGACGAGGCGCCCTTCTTCTCTATGTGGACAAATTAGGTGAAATAAAGTGTAAATGAATGTATTAACCAAGATCTAGGAGTCTAATCTAGGTATAAACTAATGTAAGTTAGGATTATTCTCCAACACGCCCCCTTAAGCCTAATTGTAATGACAAAAAATTTGAGTCCCGACAAGTTGGCCATTTTAGGTACTCATTACATAAAAGAATTCCTCATGAAAAGAGGAAAGAGGG
>ML831935.1:0-11713 GCA_009831015.1 Picea engelmannii | reverse complement strand
AAAAAAAAGAGGAAAAAAAATCATGAGTGGCCAAAAGTGACCTACTCAGTTGTCTCCACCACTCCAAGCATAGCTCTCAGTTCTGAAAATTTCTTTTCAGTGAAGGACTTGGTGAAGATGTCTGCAACCTGCTTCTCTCTGGGGTAGTACTGCAGTGAAATGACTCTATCACGGATCAGCTCGCGGATGTAATGCATGTGAATCTTGATGTTCTTGGTCCTCTGCCTATGAATTGGATCAATCGATATCTGAATGGACCCCTGATTGTCACAAAATATGACAGTCAGAAGTGGATACTGAATACCAAACTCGGAGAGAAGCCCCTGCAACCAAACAGCCTGTGTAGCTGCATTCACTACACCTCTATACTCTGCCTCTGATGTAGATAAAGAAATCTTTGATTTATTCTTGTTATACCAACAGAGTGGCCCTGAACCAAAGTTGAAAACATAAAAAAAGGTGGACTTGCGGTCTGTACCATCACCAACCCAATCAGAATCTGTGTACCCAATTAGTGAAAGTGAGCAATCTGTAGCATAAAAGATACCAAAACTGGGAGAACCTTTCACATATATAGGGATTCTCTTTGCATCTTTCCAGTGAAGCTCACGAGGCTCCTGCATATATCTAGAACAAACTCCTACTACAAAAGAGATATTAGGTCAGGTGTGAGTAAGATACAACAAACTCCCAACCAACTACCGATACAGTGTACTGTCCACCAAAGGTGTAGTACCCGTATCCTCAAATCTAACCCCTGAAAGAAAGGGAGATGTTTTTGGCTTGCATTCTGTCATATGAAAGAGGAAAAGTAGATCTGATGGATACTTAGACTATGCCATATTGATCCCTGAAGTAGACTGAGAAACTTCAAGACCAAGAAAGTAGTGCAACAGTCCCAAATCTGTCATGGAAAATCGATCGTGCAATGTTGATTTTGCCGAATCAATAGCTGAAGTAAGGTTCCCTATCATCAGTAAGTCATATACATAAAGTAATATCATAAAAAGGGAATAATCATGTTGCAGCAAATAAACATTCGGATCAGATTTGTATCGAATGAATCCAATGGAAAGCAGGAAAGAATCCCTCTTTGCATACCAGGCTCTAGGAGCCTGTTTTAGGCCATACAAAGATTTCTTTAATCTACAAACGAGGGAAGAGTTTTGAATGTATCCCTATGGATAAACCATATAGATATACTCCTTGATATCTCCATGAATAAATGTACTCTTCACATCCATGTGGTGAACTTCCCATCTGCGAGAAGCGGCAATGGCCAAAACTAGTCAAATGGAGTCCATTTTTGCAACAGGTGCAAATGTCTCTGTGTAGTCTATGCCATGTACCTGTGAGTATCCTTTTGCGACAAGTAAAGCTTTTTACTTTATAATCTCACCATCTGTAGAAATCTTTGTTCAATATATCCATCGTCATCAAACAAGCTTTCTTCTTTTCAAAAGTGGAACCAAGTCCCATGTGTTGTTGTCCATAAGAGCAGAGTACTCTTCATCCATGGCAGCCTCCCAAAGTGGGTTTCCAGCAGCCTCAGAGTATGAATTTGGATCTGAACCAAGTGACATATAGCAATGTATGGGTAGAAATTTTTTTTGGAAGCCAGGGCTTGAGGAGCCCCAAAAAACTGTGATCTAGTCCTTCTTGTATTTGCAAGATCACCGACTAGTTCACCCGCATCTTGTAGGGTTTTCTTTGCCCAAGTTGGAAACTGAGTTGGATCAGCCATGACCTGCTCCTAATCCTATATATCAGACCTGAAAGGCTGATTTGATGACTTTTCTGAAGTGCCCGAAGAATTTTCTGACTCCTTCTCATGAGTGACAACAAGCGGTTCCTTGGCAGGGTGTTCTGAAAAATAATGCAGTGATTCTTCTTCAAACTTCACACTTCGAGCTAGAATGAAATTTTCAGTGTGAGAGTCCAACAATATATATCCTTTGAAACCTTCAGGATATCCAAAAAATATGCATTCAAAACTTTGAGGCTCCAAATCCTTCCTCTTATCTGTCGGAATGTGAGCCCATGCTCGTGAACCAAAAATACGAAAGTGCAACACTTTTGGTTTCTCACCGGTCCAACATTCAAAAGGAGTGGTGCCTTTGAGTGATTTGTGAGAACATAAATTCTAAATGTATGCTGCACAATTAATATCTTCCTACCTTATCTTGGGAGCTAATGATTTCGACTGGAGCATACAATTGGCCATCTCTTTTAAGGACCTTTTTTTCCTCTCCACAACACCGTTCTGCTGTGGTGTATATGGAACTGTGTGTTGTAGTTGTATACCTGCATCAATACAAAGTTGTTGCACATATTTGTTGACATACTCCCCCCCATTATCAGTACGGAGTATCTTAATCTTACACCCAGACTCATTCTCAGCAAGTGCTTTAAATTCTATAAGGCATTCAAATACTTCCGATTTTAATTTAAAAAAAATACCCAAGTAAAGCGAGAGAAATCATCTATGAAGATGAGTACATATCGAGCCTTACTGATTTAAGGCTGCAGGAATGGGCCCTTTATGTCATTTTGAATCATCCCAATAGGTGAATAATCTCTATGTGCCTTCCCTTTGTCAAACGTTTTCTCTGGATGCTTGCCAAGAATGCATCCTTGACATACACCGCTTGTGAATTTAATAGCTGACAATCCTTCTACCATGTTTTCCTTGCTGAGTTGATGCAAGTACTTATAGTTTAGATGGACAAATATTTCATGCCATAACCTGATGATATCATTATATTGTGACAGAAATACATTGCTAATAAATTTAGGAGCAAATTGGGAGAACAAATACAAACGAGAACCGTGATCTGCAATTCCATGTGCAAGCTGTGAGCTTGTGGAAATGTCAGTAATCACTGCAGAGTCTAGAGTGAACTCTACCTTCCTTCCAGATCCAAAATGAGTGATATGATATATAAAGAGAATATTTGCAGATAGAAATCGAACATGAAGCACATTTGTGAAGCATTCCCCTTCAAGATCAACAATTCCTTCTCCGCACACCTTTGCAGGTGTGGCATCTCCCAAGTAAACTGGGGATTTGGTGCTTTCTTCGATGGAGGAAAATTCATCTTTTGATGTAGCCATATGGTTTGATGTAACTGAATCAAAGATCCAAGATGATGGAGTGGATGTGACATTCATTAAAGCATGACCATCTCGTGCTCTCCCTCCCATTCTGCTATCATCTTTCTTCTTTGCATTTTCGGGCACCGTGATATTGTGTTGTTGCAATTGCTTAGCCATCTCATCGATAGTCTTCCTCATGCAATTTTATTTAGGATGAAAACCTTTGGAATAGTATCTGCAAATTGTTCTTTACTTATTCTTCTTAACCTTAGGCTCAGAAGAGTTATTTGAATATTGTGTGGATCTCTCCTTCTTCGATTCAGGAAATTTACCTATTCCTCTTCTCTTGTCTTTTCCACTGCTCTTTGGAGAATTAGTAGCTGCAAGTGCTTGGTTCTTGGAATGCTTGATGGCACCCATTTGGAATAATTTATCTTTATCTTGAGTCAATGCTACAATGAAATCATTCAATGGAGGCATTTTTCATTTTTTCTGAGTCAATTTAGATGCTTGAAAAGACAACACAAATACAGAATATTCAGGGCCTAATTTTGAGAGAATTGAAAGGATGAGTTATTCTTCCTCTTTCGTGACTCCACATGCATTAATTTCAACAAGGAGGGATTTGAAATTGGTTAAGAATTCTTGCATATTTATGAAATGAATTGGACTTAGGGATATGAGTTCATTCTCCAATTGATGCACTCTCATTGCATCCTGCTTGCCAAATAGTCCTTCCAACATGGTCTAGACCACATTGGGAGTAGTGGCTCTACTGACATGAAAGAGGAGATATCTAGAAATTTATAGGAATATCAGCCCAATTGCTTCATCTAATTTATTGAAATACTTTATCTTCTCTGCTGCAGCAATCGGTTCTTTCTCTGTTCCCATTGTTACCTGGTAAAGCCCTTTGCTTTGGAGGAGCAGAGAGATCTCTGTCTTCCATTCGAAGTAATTGAAAGGATTTAGAATGAGTTTTGTGGGATGAGAGAGATGATCCATTGATTCTTGTTGCACCTCTTTATTATCTATACATGCAAATAAAAGCGTGTACAATCCACTAGATTCAATCTAGCTCTGATACCATGTAGAATTCCTGTAGAAACCCCGATAGATCTAGAATTCTAGTTAAATTGAACAAATTTTTTTTGCTGATATTGAAGAGATGAGAGAAATTTTTTTCTCCATAAATAAGATAATTACATTAATAAAAAATGAATATACATGAGCAACCATCCTAAAAAAGAAGAGAGGAGGTGAATATATAGAATTTCCAACATAGAAATTCTAGTCAAAAAAAGCTAGAAATAGCTAAAATAGGTGTCATAAGCTAAGGGAGACCACATAGTTCGACCTAGACCACTAAAGATACATGTCACACACTCATTAATGTCCACAAGAGTCAAGTGATGCACATTATCTCACTTAATATCACTTAACTGACAAGAGAAGCAGTTCCAACTCACTTAACTGACCTGAAATAGTAGTTACTAATAATAGTAACAGAATAAATCATTAATTAAGGAATAAATATCTCACTCAAAGAGGAGGTGCACATTCCCCAATAATATATGATTTTTTCATGGGGGATTTGGAATAAATCAAGGATAAAACAAGAATAAATCAAGAAAAATCATGAAAATCAAGAACCTAGAGTTGAGTCTTGATCTAAAATTAGTAGTTTTCCCTAAAATCTAGGGATGAGATGACCTTCTTCTCTATGTGGAAAAATTAGGTGAAATAAAGTGTAAATGAATGTATTAATCAAGATCTAGGAGTCTAATCTAGGTATAAACTAATGTAAATTAGGATTATGCCCCAACAACTTCAACCAACACCTGGGTGCCACGTGGAAGCCCAAGTTTGGGCCTCGTAGAACCACCCAATTCGTCAAGATGATTCCACTTTTCAAACATTTATTGAGCTACTTTTCAATAGAACATACCCGCCACTTGTCTGAGTCATACCCTGCCATGTGTCATCATAAGGTAGGGCCACGTGGCACCTGTACGAGCGTGCCATCTGTCACCCTTTCAGTGGTGACACATGTCACCTCTTGGTTGGTCCACATTAGATATACATAATCTTCCCACTATACTTCCACGTCATTTGTATGGTCGCAAGGCCTGTACAGTCAGCTTCCATGTGGCACTGTATGGACTGTACAGTCAACATTTTTTTGCATGTTTGGGAAAACGAACAGATCATCATAACTTGAGAATATGACGTCCTTTTGAGATCGTTCAAGTTGCATGGGGTTTTTATCAACGAGGCCTATGCACAAGTTTGTTTTGAAGACATTCTGAGAACATTTATGTTTAGGCCTTTTTTAGCCCCATTAAGCTCCTGGATCTGAATTTGGATCACACCTTCCCACTAAAGACCTTTTGGTCCCCAAAAGGTTTATTACATCAATCAACTAATAACAAACAACCTATACTTAACATTAACTAGACACAATAAGTGGTTTCATAAATCAAATCAATTTTATTACATCAATGAGAACTGACACTAAATCGATTTACATATAGGACATAAAATTTAGCCAATTCTAGGTGGATGACCCATATCCTTCCAATGGAGTTCCACGATCATTCCTCTACTTCTTTGCAACATCATCCTCTTTCCATTCTACAATTTCCTTCTTCTCTTCTGCAACGTCCTTCTGCTTTGGCCCTGCAGGTGTTGTGGAGCGTCACAACCCTAGATGCGAATTCCAACAACTATCTTCACAATGTCCATTCTTATAACAATGTGAGC
Source organism: Picea engelmannii (assembly GCA_009831015.1). Lineage (NCBI taxonomy): Eukaryota > Viridiplantae > Streptophyta > Pinopsida > Pinales > Pinaceae > Picea > Picea engelmannii. The sequence continues at coordinate 5,854 of ML831935.1, read as the reverse complement.
CAGTGTTTCATGCTCAAAGGAATTTGATTATGCATTTCTTTGACTGAGTCGAATCCCCATTTTATTTCTCTGACTCTTATCTTGGATGCATTGAATTTGCACACAGACTCTTCTTGACCTATAGTGTCACATCATCTACTCTTGGCATACTCATGGTTGCCATGATCTTTTTCCTGTATAATTTTTGTTTCCAATAGTATGCAACACAATGGTTATGAATGCTAAAAAATGTGCATGGAGTTTTTCTTCTGATAAGTTCCATGACTTTAGCATGCTCATTAGTAAAGGTGGTTGAAGGGGATTTATACCTTTTAACCTTTTTTACCTTTCTTCTGCGACTCATTGTTCGCGTTTCTCCTGGCTTGAGATGCTTATTTTCTTTGACGAGTTTGAAACCATTCCGGTGTCAGCTCTGAATGTTGATCCCAAAAATGGTCAACATTGTGTCCAAACTTCCGACAGTGTGTGCAAAAAACCACCGTACTGTCATTGTCAGAATATTCTCCTACGTAACTCAATCCTTCACAAAGTGGTCTTTCTTGCACCTCAATCAATGCATCTTTGCCTTGGTGATATTTTCGAATGCCTTTTCCTTTCCTGTATTCGAACTTGTATAGAATTATCATACCCGTTCCTTTGGTATGTTTCTCAAATGCTACAATATCCTGATGGTCAGAATCCACTTCTTGATGAGCTACAGGAGAAGATGGAGTGTAATGAGTACTTTCCATTGACGAGGAGAATGTGCCAATGGCCTCTCTTACTGACTTCTGCTCAACTAGAGTAGCAGGGGTATATGAATCTTTCTCATATGATTGCCTATGGAATGGATGAATTCCATAATCCCTGACAGGGCTCGGGCTTCTAACAAAAGGGATTCTTTCAACTAGCCTTTCTTCCATTGCTAACATCATTGTTCTCATTCTTTCCCTGTGTTCCTCAAGGATTTGCACCAATCTTCATAGTTCAACATTCTCTCATTGAATCATTTGGTTAATATCCTCAATCTCTTGGAGTCTGTCTCTGTTCATTATTTTTCCCATATTCACAATTCCTGCAAAATTTAGCCTGCTATGATACCACTTGATCTAAAATCAGTGCTTGGCAATTTACGCACTATGACTTCAATTTTATCAAGACCTTTTGTGACAATGCATGTGATTATATAGGAGAGATAAACTTGAATAATGAAGAGAAATAAAAGATAACACAAATAAGAAAACCATCAACCGTATTGGACACTAGAAGTTGATAATGGAGTTTAGCAAAACTCGTCTACATCTCTGGGCCTTTGTATTTAGTGAGGGAGGCTTCTCTATTCAAAATTCAATGCTTACAATCTGCATCGAAATTACATCATATAGGGCTCTGACTGACTCATTTTTATTAATATCTGTTTCAGGAACCCGATGCAACAGATGACACTGAAAAAGGATTAATACAAATCACAGAAACTGCCTCCAAAGCTCAGCTACTCTTCATTGCTCAAGACAACTTGACCTTGGAAAGTTCTTCCTCAACTTGCTTCAAGCTTATTTTCTAATTATTGATTACTTCAAACCTCAAAATGGATTGTTTTATATAACCATGAGGTAGAGGTATCAAATCCCAACAACCCACTTCTTGTGGCACTCAAATTGGTCCAATATCCACCAAAATATGGCCAAATTAACCAAAACTGCCCAAAAATCAGTGAGAAAATCACTATTATATGACCAAAAACCCATTTTTAGCAATAATATGGGCATAAGACCCCAATATGGGTGTTCTCCCCCTAAAATTGGGCATATGGTTAAATATGTGGCCAAGCGCCAGCCCAAAGGGCTGTGTGATGGATACGCGTCCATAGGGCCGCGCCCCAGATGCGCATCCAAACCATGGTCAGAGCCCCGTATCATTTGGAGGACAGGTGTTACTAGCACGCACTCTAAGATGGAGTATAACCAGATGGTGGCAGAGCATCAATAGTAAGAGGTGGTCATATCTGTAGCAAATAACCCATGGGTTGGGGCTTAGCCCCAACCCCCTTCCGCCCATACACTTTATACATTGCAAATATATAATTTAAAGTGGGTTATGTTATAACAAGCACTAACATGGTGCAATGGTATTCATTCCTTGGTGAAGGAGCTATGCTTGTAGGAGAGGTTTCCAGTTTGATTCCTACTAACTCCACAATTTTTTCATATGACACTTCGACCAACACCTGGGTGCCACGTGGCACCACCCAATTTTTCGAACTGATGCAACTTGTCGAACATTGATTGGGCTAGCTGTCAATCGACTGTACCTGCCAGCTATCTACGTCGTACCCTGCCACATGTCACCGTACGGTAGGGCCACGTGGCACCTTTACGAGTGTGCCACGTGTCACCCTTCCAGTGGTGAAATGTGTCACCTTCTAGATGGTCCACGTCAGTTGTACAGAATATTCCCACTATACTTCCACATCATTTGTATGGCCATATGGCCTATACAATTAGCTTCCATGATGCACTGTACATACTACATTGTTTTTCCTATTTGGGAAAATGAACAGATCACCATAACTTGAGCATACGATGTCTGTTTAATCTCGTTCAAGTTGCATTGGGTTTGTATCGATGAGGCCTATGCAAATGTTTGTTTTGAAGACATTCTGAGAACATATAGGTTTAGGCCTTTCTGAGCCCCACCAAGCTCCTGGATCTTAATCTGATTGGGGATGCCTTAATGTGTAATATTACAGATATAAAAAGTATGAAAAATAGAAATAAATAGCTAGAAATGGCAGATGAACAACAATATAACTAGAACAATACCACAATAATACCAAAATGATACCAGAATAACACCAGAAAAAGCACTTTGATTACTGAGAGAAATGTTCACTTGCCTCTTAGAGGAGGAAACCTCCAGCAGAGTGGAGCTCTATTACAATAATATCCAAGACAAAAGTTCTCATACCCTCGACTCCTATTTATACTAAATATTTCTATCAAAAGGACCATCTAGAGGAAGATCCTTATAGAAGTGAAAGCTTCTATTATGTCTTCTTACATTGGAATTATTCTTCCTTATTGCTAGGCCTTATTAATATTGACCTTTATTACATGGAAATATATTATTCTACCTACGTGAGGGGTTAGGACCATAACATTATTCCCTTCTTCCAATGGATCTCTTCCTATCGACTTCAACACATCTTGCTATGTGACAGGGATCTAGAGTCATTATTATTACCTTGGGGCTTGTAGTCATCATTGGTAGGTTCCCTCACTATTGACAGTGGTAATACATCAATGTCCCCTGATTGATATATTCTACCAAGTGTTTGACATCAGATCATCTATTCACACTTGTTATATTGTACTAAGTACCTTAACGCCCATTATCAATATTGGTGGGTTGTCTCATGTTTGTTAATGGTATACATCAATGACCGGTAATAAAACGGTGTCTCATTATGTTTGACTTCAACACACCTTTTCACATGGTGCAAAATCGTACCATGATAGTCGATTTGAAGACCTCAGGAATGCAGTAACATCCCCTCTTTTATGATGTTTCGTGAGTTGAAATTGGAAATTACCACTCTTCACATCGGTATTTGTGAAGAATAAGTTATCCATCTCTTGCCCCATATATCCTTCACTGATTATGAGACATAGATCCACTGTGTATCTCTTTTGTGGCTATGATCTCTATTTGACATGGATCCACCATGTATATCTTTCATGGAAATTCTTATTACTTTTTATCTATACATTCTTCATGGATACATAATTTACTTTATTGGAAGCCATGTGTATCATCACACCTAAGCATGGGTATGCTCACCTTGGGAATTGAGTTTTTTGACTTATTTTTGTGTTGGTTGTTCTCCTTATATTAGATTTTGGTGACCTTCACCCTGGCTAACTACTCTTCAAAGAGTTATAATGTATTTCGACCATCAGTTTCTCTTCTGACCTCACACATTAGGGGGAATATGTTATAGAATCAATTTCCGCCTTTGAAACATTGATTTTATTGTTGTTCTAATCCCTATCATACTTACAGAAAACTCTTCCCCATACATCCTTGAGTCCTTCTAAAAAAAATTGTTTAGGAATATGTATGCACCCTAACAGTTATGCAACACACATATACGTAGGTTAATCAAGGGATAGTCGTGTACATGATAATAAATATTGAAAAAAATATAACTATTCTTAATTAAATGTTGATTTACAGGGTTGGTTAGTTTCCTAACTCCTTTTACCCATACTCAACCATCTCTAACCAACTAGAGACCTCATAAAAGGATAATTTTGACCATGGAGAAATAAAATGATACTTTGCACATTAGAGAGAACACCATTTTGGATAAACCCGTCGAGTCTGTAAGCCCATACATATCACTGTTGTTGCTAGTTTTTTGATCTGTAAACCCTTTTTTCAACCTCTTTCTGATCACCAACCTATCTGACCAAGAGTTTCCCATATATTCTCATTGGGTTTGTGGTGAATTTAGAGTAAAATCCAACCCTTGTTGTAGGAGTCGGGTTGGAGGAATCTAGAGTTCTTTCGATAGGGCAGTGTCACATCTTACATGTAAAATATGTAACTACCTAACATTTGTTCATCAATAATATAGAAAATCATCCATTCGAAATGTATTGTTTTGGTATTGTTTAAATATGAAATACTTCATAGAATACTAATTGCTTTGATCTTTCCATGATTTTTCATAGGACTAGTGGGTAGTTATTAGTATAAATACCTCTTTGTATAGTTCTTCTTGTTCAAGGTTCTTGCAGGTTGCAGAGGAACCATTGGAAAATAGTGAATAGGCTCCAACAATTGGGAACAACATCAATTATTGGATGTTTGGTGAGTTAGTCTTTCTCTTTCTCCCAATATTTAGTTATTTCCTTTGAATTCAATTTTAATATCTTTGTTAAGTATTCTTTATGGAATTTTTTTCTTATACGATCATTGGTACGCTGCAGTAATCCCACTACTGTAAGAGAGTGTTCCCCAAAAACACTTATGTCAAATTGATACATTCTTCACTAGTTTTGTCACATTGTGACATTCCTCAAGGGTTATGTTGAATTCATGATGTTCCTTAATGGTTTTTTCATGAATGTCGCAATACAACAAAACCATTAAAAAACGTCGCAATACCACAAAACCCTTGTGATATACATAAAAAATTTGATAGAGCCCTTTTATAACATCACACTATGACAAAAACCTTGTGATATTCAATTGCAATGTCCATGAAGGCCTGATATGTTATCTAATGATTTTCCTCAATGGTTAAGTGGTATTATGCCATCCATTTTCATTGACTTATTTTGAATTACTATATTCCTCAGTGGTTATGTCACAATGCAATGTTTCTCAAGGGTCACATTGGGTTGTGACATTAATCAATGGTAATTTCATATTGCAACATTTATCATGTTTGACTTATGTTGAATTACTATGCTTCTTAATGGTTGTCACATTTCAATTTTGTTTAATGGTTTCAATGTAATGTGGTATTGTTCATAGTTGACTTATGTTCATTTGTTACGTTCCTCAATGATTATGTTGCATTTAATTTTTCATCAATGGTTTTGCTATTATGTGAAATTCATCATGGTTACATACCATTCCTATAATTGTTCTTCAATGGTTACATTCAATACCTACAATTGGTTTAATACACCTTACAACACTTGATGCTTGATAATGTTTAGGGGTGAAATCATGAAGGTGGCTTACACTTTTGCTTGTTTTATGACAAAAAAAACTGTATTTTCACAAGTTATTCAACTTCCGACATATAAAAGTATTTTTTTTATTTAGAATTTCACTTTACAGTAAAAACAAAACTTGTGAA
>ML831934.1:11074-53644 GCA_009831015.1 Picea engelmannii | reverse complement strand
GTTTTTCTTCACTTTAACATTGACTAAATGTTCTTTGATTTTCACACAAAAGGTAAATCTTTTCTTTTTCCAAGGAAAATCTTGTGGGGAAACCCTCAAGCACTTCCCCACATTTTGTGGATGGTACCTAGTGTAAACCCATTGGTGTTGATTATGACGCCTAACCTGATAGGGAAATCAAGTGAGGGGCACAACATAGACAAGACACTTGGGAATCGACCTCGATACCTCTTACATGAAACTCAAAGCTCCCAACCAATCAATTTAACTCACTAGGATTTTCTTTCCTCTTTATATCATGGGGAAACCTATGGGATGCTTCCCCACATTCTTGATGACATTTCTATTAGAACCGTTGATGTAGACTAGTACATCTCACCTAGGAGGATTCAAACTAGACACCTATTAACATAGAACTATTCAAATGCCCAACAACATTGAGAAAAACCAATTACACTAACCCCTTGAAACACAAAAGATACATCCTTACATCATATATCAATAATAATTCGATATTTTCATTTTTCTAATATTCACTTTAAAATTTTAAATTTACAAAAGTTTTTTATATAAAATTATCTGTGAAATTTAAAAATATTTATTAAAATAATTGTTTTCATTATTTATTTTATTTTTCAATTATAATAATCTATACCATATCCTAACAAACCTAACATGCTATTAGTTTAATTTCAGATTAACTTATTTTCCATTTAAATTATTCCTTCCACTTACCTTATATACTTTATAGGACATATTGGCAAATTCCAAGTACAAGATAATTGTATTGGGAAAGATATCATGATCAAATTTAGATAATTGGGAAAGGTATCATAATCAAATTTCCTTTTTAGATAGGTAAATTTATCTTTCATTGATTCTTTTGTAATATAATTAATTCGAATTAAAAAATTAAAACATGAATAGTAAAAAAACCACATTAAGAGTAACAAATTGTTAAAAAAAAATCACAAAAAAATACTAGAAAATGTTTATCCTATCTATCTCAACTCAGCTACAAAATCGTAGCCTCCTTTGGGATAGTGAAGCATAAGAACTTGCCCAAATATCAAGATGATGACGGAGAAACTCCTTTGAACTCTTCGACACATTTTCTAGCATTTAAGTTGCGAGAGCTTTTTTTTATATAGAGTTAAAATCTGAAGGGATTATGTAAGTAATCTAGGTGCGTTTAATTGGAATATGGGAGATTATAAACATTTTTTCAATTATAATTGTATTAACACATATAGGAAAGTTATGTAAATACTTAAAGGTATAAGTGCTATTTTGTATAAATAAATAACTTTTTAATTTTAATAAAAAATGTTATATAATAAGTTTGAAGTTTAAAATTTAGTAAATTTTATAGAGTTTCGATAAAACATAGTTATCAACTTGATGAGAATTTTCGAGAGCTTTTGATTTTTTTAGATGTCATTTTTACCTTATTTTTACTTCTTTTCAAAATAGTATTCTTATAACTATCATTTTTTTTATTTGAGGTTAAAATTACAACCTTTTGCAACTATGACGTTAAAGATACGGGATGATGCTATAAAAACTCGTTAAAATCAACCCTTGAATCCAAAAGTGGTGCTACCAATAACATCGTTTTTTGGGGGATAAAATTACAATTTATTTGAAACCACGACCTCAACAATAATTAGTATTGTTCCAACAAAAACTTTAAAATCAACCTCTAAATCGAAAAGTGGTATTACTAGTAGCACATTTTTTAAGAATTGTAACATTTTTGTAACTGTGGCCTTAGCAACTGATAGTGTTGTAATCAAAATCTTAAAATTATCCCCAAATTGAAAAGTGGTTTTATTAGTAGCACCCATTTTTTATTTTAGACTTAAAATAGCAATTTTTTTTAAACCATAGCTTAAAAAACTGAAACTGTTGCAAACAAAATCTTAAAATCAACCCTTGAAACAAAATGAAATTACAACTTTTTTGAAACCATGATTTTAACAACTAATATTGTTGCAAAAGAAATGAATATATAAAATAAAATAAAATAAAATGGGAAAAAAACCCTCCAAAAAATAGGGAAAAGACTTGTTTTTTTTTAAATAAAACAAACTAGTCTTAAAATAAAAAATTATATATATTTTTGTTTATTTAAAACAATATTAAAACATGCACACACACACACATTAGAAATGGAGTGACCATAGAAAAATGGTGGCCCCTCTAGGGTTTTCCATGGATACATGAGTCAAAGGACAAGCAAATCATATTCATATGGTAAGATCCTACCAGGGTAAGAATTTCAAAACAAAATTTGCTCGTCAAATTTGATGGTTTGGACAACTCCCTTATCCATTTTCATAGATTAAATGGAGAATGTTGATGATCATTGTGAATTTTTAATTGTATTTGATGGACAAATCACCTCATGACAAGAAATTTGCCCGTTAAATTACATCCTTGGATCCTACACATCTCCCCACCTTTGGATTCAACCATCCTTTCATTGGTTTTAGAACCTTCACCAATACACTGTGACCCTTGTTTCCCTCCCTTCCCTGTGCAACCTGACCTTTCCCATGATAAGACATTCTAAGCATATTGGTTTGTCTTGGATCTCCTCTCATCCTTGTAGACTTTCAACAACCCCTCTATATCAACTTCCCTCATTGCTTTAAGCACCAATTGACCCCTCCCACTTGTGATCCCCTTTGCAATTTGTCTACACCCGATTCCTGCATAGCCTACTAACCCCATCTTCTACTAAGCCCATTGTTACCCCTAACACCATGTTGACCCCAATAACGTAAATCCTTTTTCAGAAGAGGCCATACATCCACCTCCACAAAGGAATCTAAAGAAAAGAAAGGTTAATTGTCTTAAAATATCCAAGGAAAAGATGAAGGCAGAAGTTGATTTCAACCTCTACAGAGAAAACATGATACTATACACCGAGAGGGCTCTAATACAGTGCTTTCATGTGTGGCATTTTTAAGAAATGGATCTCAAAAAATGAGCTAAAGGAATCCGAGAGCGTATGCTGGGATATTCCCCTCTTATTTCATGTGGGAGCCATAGGGTACATCACCTTTGTCTTCAATTCGGTCAAGGATAGGATCAAAATCAAAATGGAAGGTCCATGGTTTTGAGGGATGATGACCTTAACCCTATTCAGGTGGCATGTAGGCTTCGACCCTACCAGAGAATGCATACACACTCTATCTCTACAGGTCAATATGCCATCGATTCCATTAGAGTTTTGGGAGCCCCCTATTTTCAAAATCATTGGAGTCTCATTGGGAACCTATCTTAAATTTTCCATAGACACAAAGAAGAAAACAATCACATTGGTTGCAATGATATGCATTAAGACAAACATTTCTCAAGGTCTTCCAAATGTGATACTAGTTGAGGTAGGTGAGCACCACTTCATGCAAACCTTGGATTATAAAAATGTGTCATTTCATTGCTCTCATTTCCGCTCTAATGGCCACCTTAAAATCACCCACCCACATAAGAAGTAATCATCAATGGGAGGGAGCTCTCATTTGGTTATGATCCCCTCAAAATTTTGGGTTGAAGCTAACTAGAGTCCAGAATGGGAAAATACAATTGGAAGAATTAGAAAAGGAAGTGATGAAGCTCAAAAAATTGTAGGCACAAGTGGATGTCGAGATTATGGAAGTTAACAAGAAGTTAAAGATCGCATCTAAGAGTTGGAAAAAGGATCACAGAGTCAAAAGCTAGGAGTGTGAACCCTTCTCAATCCATCAATGCCAACTCAATAACAACAATAGTTAACCAATGATTAGGGAACCAAGGTATCCCAAAAACCTCCATGGAATAAATAACCCCATGGGTCAATGTTATGTGTGGAATGATGTGTGTAATCATGTATCATGCATTATGATATTTTGATCATAATGTGTTGTGCTTAAGTACTGAAACATTGTTTTTAGACACCATCAATATTCTTTGGAATATTACATCCCTTTTGTTATCTTTGTAGATTATGTTTTGTTCTTCTTAGAGTTACCCCAAAACCCAACATGGGGAAACTGGACATGGATAAGGAAACTCCTTCTACTACCAGAAGGAAATCACACATATCCTTGGTTAAGTCCAAGACAAAGAAATAAGTAAGAGAGGGTAAAAAACTCACCATCAATGGGGTCCTTAAGAGTAGGGAAGACATAAAAATTGGCTATAAAATGATCATTTTTTCAATAAATTCCAAAAGGGTTGGGGTGCCCACAAACATTTAGCTCTCAAATGAATGCTCTCAGTGTACCAACTAGGCTAATGTTATGATGCTACAAGAAACTATGTGTGTAGAACATAAATATATAGATTTTTTTATCTTCTATCTTAAAAGATTGGAACTTTTGTATTGTAGATGTAGTAGGGTTGTCTAGGATCTAATAACTTGATGGAACTCCAAATTTGACTATATTTTGTCTATAGTTTTGAATGCTGGTATATTGGTGGATCTCAAGGATAAGGAACTTGGAAAATACATTAGAATCATAAATATGTATGGGCCTTATGGGGAAATGAGGTTGTAAGTTCCTAGTCTTGAATGGCTTTGGGAACCTTCACCACAATATCACCTTAGTGGTCACCAATTAACATGGAAAAACTTGATGTAAGGTTGATGGCTAGAAGAGTCAGTGTTTGAGTTCTTTAACCTGATGGCAATGTGCACCATGGACATGCTATATGCCCTTTCTCATAGACTAGGTGCATTGCAAACCTTGGCAGTACGCATTAGTTGGTCAGAACAAGAGAAGCATAGAAGGGAACTTGGCGAGGAAAGAAAAAGACGGTTGTCATGGGAAACCTCATCTGCAGACATGTACTATGCATGATGTGGAAAAGCTGGCATAGAGAACTGAACTGGATTTTATTGAATTTGGTGTTTGAGCCACATGTGGACTCAAGGAGTTAGGCATTCCACACTTGGGGGTTGCAACAGATGGTAGAAGTGCTTTCGAGCACAAACATCCATGGAGCACAATCATGGGATGCACTCGTTGGGCATACATTCACTAGGCACAAATCCATTGGATGCACCCTTTTCAAGTACATTTGGATGCCTTGAGCGTACTTGTTGGGTGTGTAGGACTTTGGGCACAACACCATTGGATGGTCGATGGACAAGTCATGAAGGGGACAATGGAAACATTGTGCATAGTCGAAGTTGGACTAGTTGAAGAGGGACTTGCAAATGCAAGACAAGTCTTGTATAAATATTGGACGCTTCAAAGGTGCTAAGGCACCAATCAATACTTCATCATTATTCAACAATAGTGTAAAGGAGCTCTACAATTGTGATAAATTTAGGGTTAGCACAATGGAGAAAATTTCACTAGCTAAACGAGAATAAGAAGAGGATGAGACTTGTAGGAGGCAAGCCTATGGTTGCTTCATGGGTTGGATTGTGCAAGTTTGTTGGGTAGTGGGAAGAAGGAAATATTGTGTTAGACTCATTGTACATTTGTAATAGAATTCCAGGTGAAACGCTGCAACTCCCTTGTTGTATATCTATAACATCCTTCATATAATAAAGTTAAGGCATCTGCCTTGGATGTTGCCTATACATATGAGTTGTAGTTTCCTTACTTGGATGAATTGTATGTTCCTTGCAATGTATTGTGTTGGATAAGTATTGATAGAATGTTTTAAAGGCCACGATTGGATGTTTTCCTACTATTAAATGAACTTGGTTGAGTAGGACTTTGTTGCATTTGATAGAATGTAGCTTAAGGCAAAGTTATGGATAGATCATAAGTGAAGTCTGGTTGTAGTAGGCATAGGATGGCCAAGCCACTATGGTCAAGGCAAAGCAACACTGCATGACCTCAGGTGTCAAAATAGACTAGGGAGAAAATAAAGTTTGCAAAGAAAAATTCGTGCATACTATAGATCTCTGACATGTGGTATAAGAGCATACTCTTCACCAATTTCCGAAAGAAATGTGGTATCAAAGTTGATTTTGATATAGTTTTAGTGCTCTTCACCATTCTCACTACTGTGACAAGTGGTATCAGAACAATTTAAGCACTCTTCATCACATCAAAATGAACTTGAGGCAAAGTAGTAGCCTTTGAGACAAATTGCTAGAAATACACAAGTGACTTGGACACTGGACGAAGCAATTTCTTTAACTTGATGCAACAGGAAATCATGAAAGTCTTCAACTAAGAATTGGTAAGTTCTTTATTGTTTTCGGATAACAAGATTGAATATTGAAGTAGCAATCACTTTATGTTAAGGAAGACCAATGGCATCCTGAAAGGGTGAGGAAGTCCCCTTTGGCCTGCCTCCTGAAGAATATGATGAGAGTCATGCAAGAAGGTTCATAGAGACAAAGAAAATACATCTCACATTGGAGAAATTGGTGGATAAGATAGTTGAAGCCATCTGAAGTTAGTCAAGTAAGGTGGAATAAGTCACTACCAAGGCTAAGTATTTGGAATGAAAGATGGCTCATATTGGTCAAAATTTTGCTGGGTCGAACCCTATAATGGATTGTAGAGAAATCCTTGAGATGGTTGTTAGAGGTGGCCTTGGCATCCCCTTGCCACCCTCCTTTCATTATTAAAAGCCACAAATGACTTGCTACCTAGAAGTAGGTAGTGGATCCTAAGGCATTGGTAGAGGTGCCCAAATTAGTGAAAGGTTGAAAAAGGAGGAGGAGTTTTTTCAAAAGGATGAAATGTATGATGTAAATAGGCCATCCTCTTCTCCAAATTGATGTTGGTTTAGCCAGGTTGTTGTCTAAGAAGTAGGACAGTGGGAAAACATGTGTTAGCGCATAGGTGCCTTTAAGTAATTGTTAAATTGTTGAAGGCGATGAGATAGACTTGAGAAAGAGGTGAAGACCTTTCCTTGTGTAACGACGAGGATGGTGTCAAAGAAATGGATGTAACAACAAATAAGTTGACCAAGAAAATGTGTGCATTCAACCTAGATGACTCAGATTAGAAAGCATACCAAATTGACTTGGAAGGTGTTTTCCCACCTTTGTGTACCTAGGATGAGGCAAATCACTCAAACAAATTTGAGAATGATTATCTGGATGACCTAATTGGTTGAAGGCGATAGAAGAACTCATGCTGACATGCCTCTCTTAATAAGAGGTATGGAATTAACAAAGTTAGCAACTTAATGAGAACACTCCAAAGTTCTCATTTTTTAGAGGTCACATTTAGTGGTTATTTCTACCCTTGAATAAAAAATGTATCGGTAGCACCCTTTTTTAGGGGGTGGTTAAATTCTAACTTGTTTGAAATCACAGCCTTGAAAAAAACCTTAAAATTGACCCTCAAATTGAAAAGTGATGCTACTGGTGGTACCCATTTTTTTTAAAGTTAAAATTACGACTTAATTGAAACCATGGTGTTGACAACCGGTACCATCACAAATAATAATAAAAAAAAACTCAAAACAAGCTCCTAAATTGTGACTTGAAGTTTTATTTTTCTTACATTTACATTAATAAATAAATTGAAATAAAAAATAAAACTTGTTTTAATTTGTAACCCAATTAAAAAAACTAAAAAAATGTTTTTTTTTTTAAAACCCTAAAACACAATTAAAAAAAAACAAAGCCAAAAAAATAATTTATTAAAAAAAACACTAAAATACCAATTAAAAAAAAAAAATTAAAGAAAAAACAAAAAATAATAGGGAAACAAGAAATTATGTTGAAACTTTATTTGTGCATTAGTAGCAAGTACCATTTACATAATATTTTACCTCATAGTTCAATAAATACCAAAAATGGCACCATGAGTGGTAGATAGACTTTATCCTAAGCTTTCCAAGTAGCCTTGACACATTAAATTGCTTTCAACTCTTGAGTACCAAAAGAATGAGGAGGGAGATGAGAAGGGACATATCTAATGTGGCAGATCCTTCTTCAATAAACCAACAAAAGTGATACAATAAAGGATATGGTTCTTCCTCCAGATGCATGTTCTTGATCCATGACTTCCACAAAAGTGATACAATAAAGGATATGGTTCTTCCTCCAGATGCATGTTCTTGGTCCATGACTTCCAGGAATCAATTAGGGTAAAGTAACTAATCACCTAAATTAGCACTAGGTGAGTAGTGGAATGTAACTAAAAGTGGTTATACATGAACTTCTTCCCCTTCTGTGACTTGGAGGTTGATCCCTTTTGTAGTTGTTAGTGGTCCCACTAGTCTAGCTAGTGGTTTTGGCTAAGATGTTGATTGTTTTTGAGGGACTCGCTAACATAGAGGAATCTAGGTTGGTTGTTGAATATTCTACAGGCCATGGAACTTAGTTGGCGACTTCTGATGAGGACCCTTCTATTGTTTCGATCTCTACTATTTATGTACAATGCTATGATCATAAATTTTCCTCACTTTAATATAAAGGAATCTGTTTTAATTTCACCATGGTCATATCAGGATTGGCCCAACCACCAGCCAGAAAAAGATATCCTTTAATATTTTGACATAAACATGGCTCCTAAAAATACCCATGTTGCTAGAAGATTGGTTCCCTTCATCCCAGATAAATGGCCACCTCCACTGACTAGCTTCACTAAACTCAACTTCGACGGTGCATCAAAAGGAAATATGGGTCCATTTGGTTTTGGTGGCGTCTTCAGAAATTATGGAGGTGAAATTCTTATACTCTTAGCAAGATACATGGGCACAAAGACAAATAACTCTGTAGAACTAATAGCATTGGCCTTCAATCTCTGAGTTTCCATTCAAAAGGGTTATTCCAAGTTAGTAGTAGAGGGTGACTCTCAAATCATTATTTGAATGACTCAGTGTCTTCAACATGGATCAACAATTGGCAAAATCTCTCACGGGTGGAGACTTGAAAGAGACCTTGAAGAACTCCAAGATTTACTCCCTAACATTCAAGTTTTTCTCCCCTCTCATGTTAAACACTCAACCAACAAACTCCCCAATAATCTAGCCAATGAAGGCCTCCTCCACATGCTCCATTGGAAGAGAAGTGGAACCCGGAAGAGGACAACCTCTTGACAAAATAATGCCATGAGCTCACCCAAAAGGATGCAACCACTCCTCAAGGTTATGGTTCTTAATGCTCAATTCCCTCTATTGTTTTGCTAGACTTATACTCATGGGAAGCTCTGCTTACCCCACTGATAGGCACATGCATCCTGAATTTACAATTTCCAGTGATAAATTATATAGTTTTACTCTCCTTTGTAAAAGAAATTGGACTAGCAATGCCACTAAGATATTATGGACAAAATCACCTTTTTATCGTTGCTAATTTGGTTTCCAGTTTGGCAACCCGTAGCAATGTTTATGTACTCTTATATTTTCTTTGATAATATAGAAACTCTCGCTAGCTTACCAAAACAAATCCTCACTTTAATTTACCATTATTCAAGGGGAAACCTTCTACCTTGAGAGATTTTGAAAGATTGACCCAAATTAGTCTAATTCTAAAAAATGACTAGAGGCAATTTCCTTGTCATACGACTAATGATTGTTATGATAACCAACAATGGTTGAATCTGGCCAATTATATGTCATATTGTTGAAGAGTTTATTTAGGCTCAATCACCGTAACATGATTCTTCACTTGTAGAAATGGCTTATTGTAATGTTTCTCGAAGTGAATAAATTCATTTTCATCCAAAGGCATTATCAAACTAAACCCTCTCATCTAGGTAATATTATCCATAAAAATGCCATAATTAATTGGGATTTTATGGATTTTCCATTAGATATGTCCCAAAAAGTTATCCTATTTTGGTCACATATGACATCTATTACTACAATTGTTCTCTCTTTAATTGTGACTAGATCCTTAAGGTGTACTTGTCGACCACTTTCAAAATCTAATTAGAGACTATGAATTTTCTCTCTTATTTAATGCCATCCATATACTTAAGGACTTAGAAGTATAGGCCATCTAATTCCACATGGTAAGATAATTGTTTTCTCAAGTTGGAAAAATCTCTAATTACAGTGCACCAAATAGAACTATTGATAAAAATACATTTTTCTTGAACTTGGCCTTATCCATTGAATTATTATAACTTAATTTCCACTCTTAAGTATCTTTCTATGATTTGTCAACATATTTCTTACATTTATCAATGTTCTATGCTTCATCCAACTTCTTTCCCAATAGAATTTAAAAAATATTTAAAATACATACATACATGTGATTGATCAACACATGTCTTACATTTATCAATGTGTTCTATTCTTCATCCAACTTCTTTCCTAATAGATTTTTTTTTCACATACATACATACACACGGTAATCAATTTGCTAGTTGAATGATGGCTTTTGAAGTTTAGTAAAAGTACATTGAAAACCCTAGTAGAGATCTAGTTCGAATGGGGGTGAAACCTTTGGTTTTAATGGCGACATAACCTCTACGGATGGGTCAAGAGTTGGGGAGCTCAGATCAAGGTCGTATCAAGCAGGGTTTTAGGTGCATCCATCAAGAGAAAGGTGGGGCAAACACATTGGGTTGATGGACCAAGGGCTTGTAGGGGCAGGTATCGTTTAGTGGATTCCAAGTGGGAAACACTAAATGTTTGGCACTGACCTTTTTAATTCAGGTGATTATTCATAGTTGTGATTGTATGGGCAATGACGTTGTATACTACAATGGAGATGGGATGGGTATGAAGAAAATATTCATATCTGATGCGGATTTTGTTCACGTGCAACAACTCAAGAGGGAAACTTACATGGAAGGCCAGGGTCTGTTGGATCTACCAGGGGGCAATGATTTTTTGGCAATCATTTCTAGGACAGGGGTGTGTTCACTCCGGGATGGTGGGATCGGTCAAGAAGCTCCATTGGCATTCAATCCACTCATGCAGACACAATCTAAGGATAGGGGGGTATCTCTCTCCATGGTTCATTCTACACCCTTGCATGTGGTCTGCACATTGCTGGTGGAGCTAAGGAAAAGTGTTGATTCTAAGTAAGGTCATGCAAAGTCAATAGGAAATTATCCTTTGCAAGCGAAAATGAAACCCAAGTACTAGAAGGTGAAGAAGGAACATAGAAAAATGGTGGTGGGTGTAGACATGGAGATGGGGGCTATTCTGGACCTACTAGGAAGAACGATATTTGGAAGGTTTAGTGGGAAAATTGTTTCCCCATCTTCCTTGAAATATTGCATTGATGCAAATTGGATGAGAATTTTGGGGTATCGCCAAAAATTCCATACATTAGTGCGTGGTTGGATCTGTTTCAAATTTATTTTGAAATAGGACATGGCAGAGATATCCAGTTGAGTGTGTGGATGGGTTCCTTTGGGCCTAGTGTTAAAATAGTGGGAAATCAACTTTGACCCCACCCATGACGCCCTCTCGCATTTGAAATTTTGGGAGATTCTTCTGAATATTCCTCTAGTTTACTAGCAAGAAGCGGTGATGGCCTCCATCAAGAATAAAATTGGAAAGTTTATAAGTTGTGAACTGAGATGGAAAATAAATACAGATAGAATATGGGCATAGGTTCAGATTGAAGTGTACTTGAAGGAGGGTTTGCTCGATGAGACAAAACTGGTGTAGGGTGGATTCTCATAGATGCAAAGGATTGATTATTGGCGAGTGCCATTTCGATGTTTTAGTTGCCATGAGGTAGGGCATTTGTAGGCGCAATGTCAATGCCCTCCTTCACATTTTCCTCCCTTTAAAAAATCATGGAAGCTAAAGCAGGTGTCAGTGGATGGTGATCATGAAAATGTGGCGCACGAGCCGAAAGAAGAATGTAGTTCAAATGTCGAACGACACATGTCCCTAGGTTTTCTCTCCTCAAAGGCTACTCCAGATGGGATATTTGGTAAGAATTAAAACCCCAGTTATTTGATTTTGTCTCAGTATTAAGATGTATTTGAGGTGCCCCTCATCAAATTATGTCACGTTCAGAAGGTATCTATCACTAAGGAATTTTCATTATCCTATATTAGTCTCGTGGGTGTGGGGGTCGCTCCTCCTTTGATGGGACCTCATAGCTCCCTTCATGTGATGGTTCTAACGTTGCTTCCCCGCATTGTGAGTCTCCCCGTAAGGTTGGAGATATCCTTATGACCTCTTCCCCTGCAAATGATTCAACACCCAGTTTTATCTCCAAAGATTCCATTAAATATGACTACCTTCTGTGCTCAAAAGTAAAGTGGTCTTCTGAGGCCAAATGTGAGGGGGGTCTAGCCTTGGACAAGGGTACGGGTGGCCAAGCGAGATAAAAATCACACATCTCTTTAGCCCAAATTCAGGCTAAGAAGGATATCAAGAGCAGTAAGAAAACCCCAAAATTATTCGGGCCCTTTAAGTAGGGAAAGTCGAAGAAAGGGGTGCTAAATGATTATTCTTTACTTCAATGACCGTTGTTACGAGGAAAATCACTCTATGACATGGGGTAAATCACAACAGATGGAAATGACTGCAGAAATAAACTCTAGTCTCAAGTATGATATATAAACAAAGATGCCAACAAGACAAGATAAATAGTCTACCTCATCTGAATGTTCGAAGAAGACCATTGTTGAGCATTCAACCCAAAACTATACATCTACAACTTGTCCTCAACAACCAAGATACACAAGCATATGGTGATAATAAATACAATTAGCAAATATAATAGCATAATCCATCAATATTCATAACAAATATGCCCAGGGAATAACAATTCAAATATTTCAAGACATTAATTGGACGAGAAAAGAGTATTTCTATTAAAATATAATCAACATAAGTGTATGAATGACAAACTTTTGTGTCGACACGTCTTGAAACCGAGAAACCAAGTCCCTTCCAGTTGGGCCTCCACCAAAGACAAACTCACATAAGAGAGGCAATGAGCTTCTCTATCAAAGAGAGAAGAGCTTGGGGGATGAACACTGTGTTCAAACTTAAAAGGACAAAGGGATGTAGACTCAATATGAAGTGAATAATTTATCCACAGTAACTTTTCTCTTAAAGTTCAATTATTTCTCCTCTTTCCACAACTTGGATATGCCCCATTTATAGCCTTCAAATGGAACTAAAGGGCTGAGTCAGAGTGTTTCCAGTATATGGAAGGTCAAGGATCATGGATCATGGATCCCATGACATGACATGGAAAATCGACACCATTTTTAATTTTGGGCACAAAACCCGATGTATGTGGGTTGTAATGGTACAAATTGTGTATACGCATGTTGTATAGCTGTTAGGGCGCGTATATGTGGAAAAATACAATTTTATCTCTAGAAATTGCAAAAAGGGACTTCAAGTCTGCATAGGGAAATGGAAAATACCTTTTGAGCAAGTTGCATGGAGTGAGGAAAATCTTGCTATAACATATGCCCCCTAATGTGTAAGGTTAGAGGAGTATCCATGATGGCCGAAATACATTATAATTCCCATAAGTGAATTAATGGAGACCCAACTGGACGAACTAGTTGCTCATAAGAATATTGCAATCCATAATGACTTTGTACACATGGCTGCCAATTTGAATTACACTGCAGAACCATGTGAAAATATACCAAACAACTGTTCATGGCCATGAATAAGAAATACAAAGGTAGATATATGCCATAGGCTGTCATAGTCACGAACAAGGCCTAGTGAAAACCAATCTCAAAACCAATATGAAGATATATGTATACAATGGAGTACAATCTGATCTACCACGATCACTGCAGTCATATAGGTAATGGTCCAATGAATGATAGAAACAACTTAGGAAAGCTGCGACTATGAACTAATGTCTTCAAGTCTTCTACATGGTCCACCAAAGGTGAAAGTCTAAATCATGTGAATAAAGGATTTGAGGTCGAACATAATGAGACTTCGTTTGATTACCGGTCATTAAGGTATACTATTAAAAAACACGAGACAACCTACCGATAATGAAAGTAGTTGTCAAGGCACCGAGTAAACTCTTACAAGTGTGAATAAAGGAGTTGAGGTCAAACACTTGAAGAATCCGTTGATTAGGAGACATTGATGTATTCCCAACTGTCGATGGCAAGAGAACCTGCCACTAACGACTGCCAACCTATAGGTACTCATAGAACTCTAGGCCTCGTTTCCAGAATAGATGAGCTGAAGTCGATGGAAGGAGACTGGCTAAAAAGAGAGCATTAAGGCATCTCTCATTAGTTAGCGCAAGGTACAAAGTAGGAGCTTGATGTTTTGGTGGAACTCGAATGAAGAACATGTTCACGAACCAATGACCTCTATGCATCTTTCGCATGCACCAGATGCAAGTAGTGCATGAAAAAGACCCTCTGAATAGCAACCAATAATTAAAACTGCCGACAAAGGCGAGGAAACCACCAATAAGGCTAATGGCATCCAAGACACTGCACGAATCCCAATGTGAGAATAGATTTTTTTCCGTTGAACACAAGGGAAATCCCCCAGTCAATGACCAATGAGGAGATGTTGATTGTTGGGTTCAAGGTTACCTACCCATAAGGAAAGTAGGACCAGGGTGCACGATAGGACTGCATCGTCATGTAACTCTGAGACACACTGAGGGTATGGCCGACATGAAAAGTCAAGAGTTTTGAGAAATGGCCAACGCAGGCTAAAAGACATCCTTTGAAAAAGAGAATGAGACATATGGAGGACTCCGACAACATAGACTTGATAATAATGAAACTTTGTGATGCAGAAGGCACCAATCAAACTCTCCATAAGGACTACAAGAGTAACGAGTAAGAGGAGTAAACTCTAAGTAACGAGATCAACTTCCTAAGGTCATGCTAAACCCAAACTTTGAATGACAAGTGGACTCAGAAGTTTGTGCTATATTCAAAGGCGACACAACTGCTGCCAACATGAGATAATATTCTTTTCCTGCCCATCTTTTTTGTTTTTTCATAGACAAATGAATGCTATGATACAGAGGAGGAAACGAGTGTCGCGAGTAAGCAACTAGTTCCAATAGTGGCACATAGGTATGCTCAATGCAAGGAAGAGCATGCATGATATGGACACTCCGGGGAATGTTTCCTTGTAGGGTACAGGGTGTCAAGCTGCAAAGGATATAAACAAGGCTCTGCTTGGCTAATGATGCAAACTATTGAGATAATAGGCTTATAATGTGAATGCAGGAATGGGAAATCGGCTCAATAATGCAAGCAATAGGGTGAGATGCAATTGCAACTTAACTCCAAAGAATGTCATTTTTCGTAGATTTAGTCCCCTGGGCCCAAAAAAATATAAAACAAGACCCAAGAGAACTCTTCTAGCCACTAGTGACTAGAGTATTCCTTTTTCGAAATTAGTCTGCTTGGTTCGAAAAATGGTCAAACTTACACTAAATAGACGTTCTTTAAAATCCAATTAATGAGTGTGAAAGAGACAAGTTCACTCGACAATCTTTTTCACTTTTTGAGAGAGTCGAAAAAGATCTTAAACAAGACTCATGGGAGTCTCATAGTTATAAGTCAACATGCTTATGAGTAAGAAATGAGGTTCGAACACAAAGTCATATTAGCTATAAGGGACTCTCGGTCCTATGGAAAAAATCTCTATATGGGCACCGAACGACACAGAGGTTCTAATAAGGGTGCCCATGTTTGGTAAGTCTCTACCAGTTACTAACAACACTTCTAGTAGTAGACAAAAGGTTTTGTGTTGCCAATAAGTGGGTTCATACCTAAGGCATATGGATCGCAAGCATATGATAATGCACAAATGAAAAAATAGATGGATGACCTATCCTATATGTTGGTTAAGAGGGTACCTTCCAAAGTCACGAACGAGTGGAAAAACACTAGAAACGCAAGAAATCCTGGACAAAACCACCAAAAACAACTCCTTCCACTGCACTATTAGTCAGTGTAGGCCAAAAATTAAGCAAAACTATGTAAAGTGGGTAATTTTTTTTTCTATAAATAGTAAAAAAAACAATTTACCATATCATTTGTATTTTTTACCCAAATAGTGCATTTTGGACCCAATTACCCTCGATTTTCAATGGCCAATTACGGGAGCTACAGGTGACAGAATTGACAACCGTTTGGACCAAGTAAGTCATCTTTCCCTTCTCTTCATTTCTAGTGGATTAGAATTTGCAATTAGGTTTCCTTTTTTGAGTAATTCAAAGCGTAAATTAGAAACTAGGGTATATGCGGGTTGTAAATCACCGGCTCGCGTATACGTAGTCCTATATGTGATTGTTATCAAAATAGACCGCATATATGCATCCCTATACACAATTGTGTGAACTGAAGCTCACGTACAAGTCCGTTACTTGGTTTTTTAAACATATATTGACTCAAAATTTGATTTTCAACTTGCAGGACGGTGCGAGAGTGGAGAGAAAGAGAGCATGAAGAGGTTTATGTTGCAGTAGAAAGAGATATAGGGGCCCAAATGGCATTAAGAATATGCGGGCTATACAAATTTTTGGCTCTCAAAGAAATGAGGGCCCAAGTGAGACTACTCTAGATGCTGGTGAACTACAGGGATCCAGATATAGAGTCCTTCAACCTCGATGGGAAACCATTGAGGATTGAGGTCGAGGACATATATTTTTTGACAAGGTTGTCACATCAAGGTGAGGTGGTGAACCTCAAATCCTGGGGAGCTGGGAGTGGCATGAACATAGAGGACTACATAGCCACTCCCTACGTTGCAGGGATTGAGAAGGTAGGGAGTCAATTCCCGATCAGAGTGATTAACAACCCGAGTCTCAAGATCATTGTCCTAGTGTGTGCACAGATCACATGGTTGACCTCATTGCATCAGGCATCATGGCCTCTTATGTTCTATTCGGTGGAGTGATTGCGACCCACAATTTACGACTGGTGCACCTCACTGCTGGCCAACATGAAGAGCCATCTGACAGACTGCAAACAAGGTAGAAAGAGGAACTTCGGGTTCACGTCTATCTTATGTAGTTTCTGCTTCGAGCGGGTTCCAGTCTTGGGCCCTAGAGTCGAGATTGTTCCACATGGACCTCGTGATCCATCCATGGCACGGTGGACCGAGGTAATGAGGCGGTTGGGGGGTGGTAGGGTACCAACACCCTATAATGATGATTTTTTATTTTGATGGCATCGATAGGTGATAGATCTGGATGAAACCCATATGCAGACATATAATTCAGAGTAGATCCGGACATGCAATTTCCACCAGGTTCCACCTACGGAGACATAGGTATGATTTTTTTTTTAAATATTTCATTTTTTTGTATTTTTGTAAAAGAAAAACAAAAATATTTTTGCATGATGTCAAGTACTAATTTAAACATATATTGTTACGCAAACATGGGTCTGTGACAGCCAAATGGACTCCCACGACACTGACAGAGGCACCGAGGGAATGAGCCAGCGGGAGGAGACGTTGAGAGAGTGCTTCAAAATGTGCAGGGTAACATGTCTTGTTTGATGCAAAGAATTCCCATGGTTCAGGTAGAGGATCTGTCGGAGGCGATGCAGCTGTAGGTGGTAGGTATGCATCGTGCTTGGGTGCAACTCTTCCGCCGTCTCGCAAATGTCGTACTATGTTATCATGACACACATCCGACGCCATAGGTGTAGATGTCATGGCTATTGTATTGATCGGCTATATATGTATTTGAGGGTGTGAGCCCTAATTTTGTACTATAACATCATATGTTTTGGAGAAATATAAAACATGGATATTCGACTTTACTTATATTACAATGTGTACATTGGTGAATGTGTTTTCTTTTACTTTAGCTATGTGAAAAATGCCAATCTAAAACATAATTAGCATATGCATCGGATACATAATTAGAACTTCTAGGTATGTGATTATAAGTAATAAAATCAAAATGTCATTCCAAAAGTTGTACCCATAGTAATCGTTGGAGCAGAGTAGGGTCTCACATACGGTAATTGTTGTTCAACTGACATACTACTAACTGGTAGTCTAGGAGAACTTCTAAAGAATGAATACCATGTGAAATGGCATCATGTAAAATCTATATAAAGACGCTATACTCGACCACATTATTCGTTGATGGCCCTAGACAAACAACACCTGAAGACACTAGTAGACCTTCGGGTGAGTAAACAACCCAAGCGGTGGAAGCCAAGTTCCATGTATGACGACTGGCACCATACGTGAATCCTAAGTAAACCGAAGGCTCCGTTGACATCTTCCAACCAAGGGAAAACTTGATAAGCAAGCCGATGAAAAAAGGGAAAAGATATATACACTAAGATACACTAGTATACAAAGAGTTATGCCCAAGATTGGGGCTCAAGCATAATATATTTTCAAGTAGAGCCCATTTTTGGTCTCAGCCAACATATTCCCTTCATAATATTCTAATTCGTAGGCTCATTTTTCTAAGACACGTCGCACTATATAAGGATCGTGCCACATGGGGTTGAATTTGCTTGCCCCCAACGGTTCTTTGGCATGGTAAACAAGAGGACCAATTCACCCTCAACGTACTGTCAAGGACATGTAGACTTATCATAATGGACCTTGACACGTTGTTTATTCACTTCGATAGTCGTAGAGGCATCTCAACGCTACTCATCTAGGATCTCTAGGTGTACGAGGCATTCTTCGAGATTGGAAGTGTCAGGTAGGAGCTTAACTGCCAGTTTAAGAGAAGGGATTTCACATTCAATAGGAAGAATCGACTCCACATCGTGTACTAACTGAAAAGGGGAAAAACTGGTGGAAGTCTTAACTGAGGTTTGGTATGCCCAAAGTGCAGGGTAAAGCATGAGATGAGAGGTTCAGTACCTTGCACTTGATGAAGGGACCGACGGTAATGACTAGGTGAAGAGGGGTTGGATGCGAGCGCATCTTCTGAGTGAACACCTGGCAAGGGTGACACTTCTTGACTACTTCGACGCAATCTTTAAAAATAGACGGCCAAAAATAACTGGCTCGCAAAATATTTTGGGTTGTCGCAAGCCCAGATAGATGACCACCACAAGCCCCACTATGAAAACCATTAAGAATGGACTCAACCTCTTCATGAGTCAAGAAATGACACAAGATATTATCTACGCCTCGATGATACAAAGTGTCACCGACGATAAGGTAGTTTTTAGCTTTATATCGTATATGCCATCGATCGTCTCTCGAAACATGCTAAGAAAAATTCAAGGTTTGAAGATAGATCAAAATTTCTTCATACCAGGGGTCTGAAGAAGAGACAAAGAAAATGTGTTCGTTTGCAAATGAATCGACATGAATAACTTCCTCATCTAACCGAGGGAAATTCGATATTAACTCGGAAAAAACTAGCGATTTCTTGGATTTTTCCATAGTAAAATCGAAATCAAACTCTTGCAAGATGACAATCCATTTATTATATCCCCCCCCTATGATATGCCTAGTAAGGACGTATTGAAATGGATTGACACAAAAAACTACGGTAGTTTTGCAGAGAAATATATAGTGTCATAATATTTGAACTGCGTGGACGACAACCAAAGCTAGCTTCTCAACGTGGGAGTACTTGAGTTCAAGGTCGACTAAGTTTCGACTAAGATAGTAAACGACATGCTCATGAAGCTCATCATCCTCCTGAACTAAAACCATACCAACCATCCCTTCAGACACGACGATATAAAGCAAGTAATCTCTACTATAGTCCGGAGGCTTCAATAGAGGCATTGATACCAAGGCTTTTTTAAGAGCATCAAATGATTCCTGGGCTTGCTCATCCCATATAAATGGACTATCCTTCTTCAAGAGACGCATGAAACCCTTAGTAATATTTGCATAGTTTATGATAAACCGACGTAAGAAGTTGTCTTTCCCTTGTAAACCTTGAAGCCAACAAATGTTGTGCAAGGGATGAAACTGAAGTATTGCCTCAACCTTTAAAGCATCCACCATGATCCTAGTCTCAAGAACTAAGAATCCCAAAAGACGACCCGACCTAATGCAAAAGATGCACTTATGAGGGTTTAAATGGATGGGATAATAGTGGCATCTCTCAAAAACTAGACAAAGGTGGGTAGAGTGATCTAGTGTCTTGCGAGAGTGAGAAACGAGATCATCGAGGTAGGCTTCGACTATATGCTTGAGATTGTGAAAAACGAAGGTCATGGCTCATTGGAAAGTTTCTCTGATGTTTTTAAGACCGAAAGGCATTTTATGGTATGTGAAAATACCCCAAGGACAAATAAATGTCGTCTTATGTTGATCCTCAAGTTTAATCTGAATTTGATTGTATCCTGAAAATCCGTCCATAAAATAAAAAAACTCACTTCCCGAACACTCATCGAGGATCTGATCAATGAAAGGTGTTAGGAAGTTGTCTTTCGGACATGCCTTATTCAGTTCTTGAAAATCCATGCACATAGAGATGATTCCTTGCTTTTTATTAATGGGAACGAGATTGGATACCCATTCAGTCAAGGGAACCGGGTAGATAAATCCCGCATTAAGCGGTTTCTCCACCTCTGCCTTAATAGTAGGGGCCCTCCTAGGATTAACAGATCTAAGCCGTTGTCGAACAGTTTTAGCATCCGGGTAGGTTTTAATCTCATGTTCGATAATTCAAGGGTTGATTCTTGGCATCTCTTCATATGACCAAGTGAATACATCACGACATTATTTGAAGAGTTCGGTGTAGATCTAAATTTCTTCAGGCGAACAATCCACACCAATATATACATTTTCAACTTTACCAGGAATACGAGAGATGTCAATCGTGACGGTAGGGGAAATACTCGCCATGTTTCACTCGACATAAATGCCATGCGTATCTAGTGGAACTACGACATGATCGACTATCTCGCTCAAGGTAGATCTAAAATCATCTTGTTCGATCCTAACAAGCTCTGGGAGGAAGTAAGAGCGATGATGCATATCATCCCATGGCCTATCTGAACCATTCATGACTTCGATGATTGCTTCATCCGAGGGTAAAGTATCATTGAGGTAATCATGTGAGAAATACGATGAATTAATTGTTATAGGAGAGCATGCTTCTAGAATTTTCATTGGTACATGATAAGCGTATCTCTTCCATAATGATTTTTTACGTAACGCTTGGGCCCGAACCGCCATCAATTAGGAAACAATGAGCTATCTTATCCATAATTTTTACAGAAATGAAAAATGGAGGGTTTTTTACAGGGTGTCTAAAATTATTTACACTTATCTTATTTACAGTGGGATCCTCTTCTTTTGCCTCTTCAAAAATATTGGCTATGGTGGAAGCTTTTCCTTCCATAAAATTCCTAAGACGATTTTGTTGTTCAGGGATGGAAACCATGTCCAAAAGAGTAGCATCAGCCTTGATATTAGCCAGTTGGTTAAGGATGTTATACGTGGAAGAGGTAAGAGGGGAAATAACTCCTTGACTTTCGAGAACTTTGACAGTTTGTACATTAGTACCTTGTGAAGATGAGGCTAGAGTGGAAGAAACACGAGGGGAATTGTATTTCCATTTAGGAGCATAAGATTTGTTCCTAGTATTTATGATCATAACATCTTATGGTTCTGCCCAATCTAGAACAAAGATAGTGGTCCCGGGATTCTTGCCAAATATTTTATCTCTGGACTCTTCTTAACTTCACAAGTACTTTCTTCATGATTTTCTTCACATAAGTTACACCAACTGCGAGACATAATGGCCTTGGGCTGAAAATTGTTTTCATTTATATTCCTAAAAGGTGTTGCGGAAGAAGAAGATGCCCAGAGTAAGCGAGGGAACATTCCCCTTTCGTTCATAGGCTATCATTTTGTTGTTCATATCTTGTACAAGTTGTAGAAGGGAAGACATATATGTTTGTTTGATTGAGTCTCCTTTAGGGAGACATGTTCTTTCAAGTTCCTCTTCGTACTCCAAGAAAGTGTGGAGAGCGTAGCCGATATTGTCAATAGAATTTTCTTCGATCCTATGATGATAAGGAGAAGGAAGCACATTATAGTAATGCATGAAAGTGGCTTGGTTTTGGGGGCGGATTAGTTCAAGGGTTTGATTGTAAAATTTGGTGAAACAGAGATTAAAGGACTTAATAGTCTCACCATCTTTGTAAGAAATATTGTTATATTCCCTTAATTGTTCGGTCGGGCTCTTGGATTGTCCATAAGTGGAATTGAACCAATAATCCAACTCTTCCCAACTGGAAAGGATCTTTGGAGGGAGATCAAATAAATCCGTTATTGCTTTCCCTTCAAGGGAGTTGACAAATAAGCGCATCTATGTATCATTGTCGTTATTCCCGATATTATGACAAGCATTAGAAAACACCACTAGATGTTCATTTGTAGAAACAATGTTATTCCCAGAGAACTTAGGAAGATGCTCCTTAAATTTGGGTAATGGACGAGTAGCATGTGTTATATTCAAAGGAGAAGATACGTGCCTTGGGGTGGTCATAGCATCTTCCTCAAGTTGAAAAAGCTCGTACTTATTTATAACTTTAGCAGGGTTGGTAGTTGATTGTATAGGAACTTGATGACTATATAGACTACCAATTGTTGATGAGGCCGAAGGTTTGGATGATGAAGCACCTTCAGCACCCCTAGCACCATCCGCGGATTCCCTTTTGAAAGTGATGGGTAAGGGTGAAAAGGGTGAGTTGGTAGAATCAGACAAAGTCCTCCTTAGAGTGTTTTCTTGGGTCAACAAAATGGCTTTCCTCCTTCCTATTTCAATGATAGAAGTAGCTTCAGGGGACAATCCTCTTATTCTTCTAGAAATGCAAGGATTTGAGGACATGAAAATGAAAACCAAAGACTAAGGAAAATGAGGTTATTGTTGGTTTCTAAGCTACCTTTTTCTGGCTTTCCAACATTCACAGATACTTATATCTTGTTCAACTACTTCCCAAGAGTGTTGAATCTCGACCCAGGTACTAGTAGTTTCTAGGATAGTATTGAATAAAGTCAAGGCAATGCTAGTTTGGTCTTTAAGATCATGTTCAATATTAGGTTTCCTTGTAGAAGGAACTGTCATGAGAAAAATAAATCAAAGAGTGCTAAAAAGACAAAAAGATTCAAAGATAGTCGTGAATACAATCAACCAGAGAGATATGGAAGATCTCCCCGATATGGTCGCAAAATAAATGTTGAGGAAAAGGTATGGAACACCTTACTCAATCATTTTCAAATCTTGTCTGGCTAGGACAAGATAGTTGGGAATGTCACCCAGGGTTTATAGCCTCAAAACATTCACTCAATCCGCAAGTATTAATTACAAGGATTAAGGTTGATTTTATGATTTGTAAATGTTGCAATGTAAAGATAAAATTTATACAAGACTACAAGAATGTATATAACTTTTACAATAAAGTAAACATGGAGATAAAAAGTGAAAAGAGGAACCAAGTCATGAAGACACATGTATGAGACAAAAACAACAATCTGATTTATTTCATTCTGAGATACAAAAATTGTATTTCCATTTACAAACCCCTGCGAGGGTATGAACCAAAGTCATATTTAGAGGTCTCTGATGGGCACCATACAAAGAGACTCCAATAGTAAAATAAAACTGAAATTAATGATCTGGATCAGCTTGCCACAAAAATGTTTCCATTTGACTCTGCAAGATATCATTTATCAACCATGAAAATTAATTCACAAACAAACAAGAATACACAGACTATCAAGGATGAATCAACACCTTTAAAAAAAGCGGCTGAAAAGTATGATTTAGTTTTCAACCTTGCTGCCTTCAATAAGACCCTGTTGTCAACAAGAGGATTAGGATTTCAAGTAAACTCGGAAATGAATGAAAATTGAAACTATCTCATGTAACTAAAGATAAAACCTTAGTCCTGTCTTTCTCCTTCTATTCTCCCTTTGTCTCTTCTTCTCATTGAACCTTTATTATTTCTCAATAAGTTGAGGTAGTTCAACTACTTTCTTTAGTTAAGTCAAATTAACTTAACCAATTATTTTAGGAAGAAATAACTAATAATAATATATAAATAAGGGTCTAGTTAATAATTAATAAATAGGTGGGACCCCTTGTGACTCCCATCATTCTTTTGCCAATCATCAATTATAAAATACAAAATTTTATCATTTGGATCATATAACACCCTTTAGCTCCCCTTGATATTGTTCAAATCGAATATTTAATATCAACAAAATTTAAGGACATATCCCAAAAAAAAATATATCCATTTTATCCAAAAAAATATCCAAAATAAAGCTTGTTGTCCCCAAAGTTGAAAATGATCAAATATTGTCTTCATTACTGAAAATCATAAAAAAAACTTTAAAATCCATATTTTCTTCTTTGCGAGGTATTTCATCTTCTCACTGTTGTCTCCAACTAAATTTCCTTGAGTGGCCCTTGGTTGGTTAGACCATTGGGGATGTATTTCGTTGATCACATGAGAGCAGTCATCTTTTAGGTGGAGGCATGAAGACACAGACTTAGAGGATTATGTGGATGGACTAGAGGGGGAAACCACTTCTTTTCCTTTGTCTTGCACATGTTGCATGATATCAATTTTTAATCTTTTGTTGGTGTACGAGTTTTGTACCGGCGAAACAACATGAGCAATTTGAACATTGGGATTAATCGGTGGTGGTAAAGGTAATGATACAGTGGGCCAACCACGGTGGTAAGAGACAGGCTGGTGGACAATTTCTTTCCAACCATCATTAGAGGGGACTTCGGGCTGCAATGACACATGTGGGGGAACGAGAATGCCATGAAAATTTTGAGGAGGCTAAAACGAGGGTCTCTCAAGTCAGGGATGAAAGATACCATGGCCAATTAAATTAAAAAACCTAGCTTGAAACAGTTGGTTCAACTCTTGTGAATCAACATCAAAATGAATAGAAAATCGAGGCCTCCTATAGCCTCGATTCCAAGTTCCCCTGCCTCTGTTATTTCGGCCATTGCTGCCTCTACTGAAAAAACTCATCCTATAGCAACAATTTGTCAGTCATGAAGTTATTAATAAAACATACATGAAACTCTACTTACATAAATCAAAAGTTGGCTCTATAATTACTAATGAGACACATGCAATCCATCTATAACATGTCATTTATTAATTGGCACGTGAACAAGGAATTGATAGGGTTAATGGGAAATATGGAGGGCTTGTATTTAGCAAAAAATGATATCACGAAGGGGAATATATATACAAATATTGTTCAAATGATTAATAAAACAATCAACTATGTATCTAAACATATCCAGAACATCAATCCTTAACCCTTTCCATATCAACTTCCTTTCATTTCCACATAAATGACTCTTCAAAATAAATATCACAGAATGAATGTTCATGGATGGAAAAGAAAGAAAACCCCGTACCTATGTAAAATATTGCTTAAGGAGAAATGACCAGGTTGTATAACTCCTCCACGACCGAGCAAAGCGGAGCAACAACAACCAACAAAGCAAAATACAAAAATGACTAGGGTGGAGAGCATGAGGCGAGTTAGAGTGACATGCATTTTCATTCATGGCTAGTACGATCCAAACCCTCTACACAGCTCATCGAACATTAACATTCAAAATGATTAATACAAGCCAACTATTCCAAAGTTTTCCCATGTTCCAATTTTTCAATGCGCCAACCCTTTCCATTATCCCTATTTCACATATAACAATACTTTGCTAGGGATACCATGTTCCAACATTACTTCCAATTCCAACAATGTGTGTACCCTTGTAGCATGAAGTCACCACATTACACATATAACTTAAGCATGGATTTTAGGTCCTTCGTCAAAATAAATGTAACATAATAATACTTACGGGTGTTATATAAAAACAACACCAAAATCATATCACCCCTAACATCATATTTGATTAATCATTCCGACAGATTTCTTAAACACAAATAAATTATAGGGATCATCTCGACCAACTCATAAGCATGTAAAGCATAAGTGTTGTTTCTTCATCATAATCACACAAGTTACACCACAGGTCCCACCTATTAGTATATTATTAAATATAGTTAAATAATAAGTCATAAGGCATTTGCAACCATTTGCAAGAAGGTACAATTTTGGGTGTCAACAGTTACCATTCGGGTTGGTCAACGGTTGCACAGAATGCACATCCATCGACTGAGTGGGAGTGGAGGACACAGCCGATGCTTGTCCTCCTACAAACTAGTTTAGAGACAACTCTTTCAACTGGCTTGTCACCAAGTCTGTAGATTTAACATTTGAGGAGCCTATAATACCATCGACACGAGGCCCGAGATATTGTCTAGGGTCATAGTTTGACCTCGATACGTCGGGAAGAATTTCGTATAACATCCCAGACTGAGTGTATATGAGATCTAACAATTGGGCTTTCAAAATCACTTATTCCTCGGATGTTACCCTAGATGTAAAAACATCCTTCGAAATATAAGGCTGTAAATACTTAAGAAACCATTCCAATAGGAACTCTGGAGGAATGTAAGCTTTGATCAACCTCTTCTGTCTGTGCTACTCTTGAGTGTGATCCAAAATATGGGTGGCTTTGTCCTGGTGGAGGGCCGAAATAATTTCTATGTTGACATCGTAACAAACCAACGATTGGAAGTGGTTGAGGAAAACTAAAACCATCTGATTGAAATTCTCGTACGTCCCCCCTGGTAGCTCTATGTACCATTTCGTTGCAACCCCCATGAGGGTGCGTTGAAACAATCTTAAAATAATAGAATCATTGTTAAGGGAATTGGAAGAACACTAAAGATGGAAAGTAGTGACGTGATCACCAGGATCCTCACCAGTCTTTCCCTCGAATTTTGGAATATTCGAAGGAATATTGGTGGGAACGGGGGGCCATGTCAGTTCATGATGCACTGGGTCATTCATTAATCTTGATAAGTCTAGCAAATTGAGCGTGTCTAGAAATGGCAGGTGAGGTTGTGGTACCTGGCCCCAAGCTCCCGGGAAATATTAATGTTGGGGAATCACAACCCATCAACAGTTCTGGTATGCACCGTGGTATTTTTGGGGATTATGAAACCCTCCTCCATACTGATTCATAAAGGGTTGGTTGGGCACCATTCCAATAAGAATTTTATGATGAGGGTTGTAGATATTGCCCCCATCCGGAGTAGCTCCAGGTTGGGGGTTTCCCAAAGTATGAAACTGACCTCCTCTGAGTGGAAATCTGGAGTACAGAGGTGGATTCATCATACCAACAGTATTAGTCGAAATTAGTGTAGTGGAGGAAAAATTAAAGGACAGAACATAGAAACTAGCTTGTCTGCCCATTTGATTACTCCATCCAGGAGTGTTAAAACTAGGGTTAGACCCGAGTTGAAAAGGAGGTAGGCTTCCAACCGTAGGAGTCGTTTGGGAAATATGAGCACCTCCAAACGAGAGTGGAATATACAGAGGAGCCATACCCCCAATTCCAATACCAGGATTCAGATTAGATGTTGGAATGGAGGATGAAAATTGCGATGTGAAATTCGTCATACCATAAGAGAAAGGGATAGAGGTTGTAGGGATGAACTCAGTGTTGTATCTAGATGAATGAAAAAGAGACCAAAAAGGGTTCGTGATCACAATGGGTTGAGTAGAAACCGCAGGATGGATAGGAGCGACGATGGGAACCGTCTGCACTACAACCGCAGTGGTTGAAGGCGTCGAAGGAGTAACATTAACTATGGTAAGTATGGGAGTTGAAGGAATCCCAATATCTTTGTGACTCGACTCAGTGATCATACTTGTATGATCACAAGTCTAGTAGGTGGAGGTGTGTGTACCACATTTGATAACTTTACGCCTTTTAGAAGGCAAAGACTCAAGATGCGGTGGTAATTTCAATAAATGGTGAGACCAGTGAGGAAGTTGTTCTGGAACCATGATGACTCAAGACTCAATATATAAAAACAAATCCTAAGGCCAACTAAAAATCAAAGAGCACACCAAAATAAAAATAAAATCCAATATGCACACAAACAAGATAAAGTGGCTGAAAGGGGCCTCCCTCCCTAAAGTAGGTATGCCTCGTCCAAGAGGAGCCTGGGACTCCCTTCAAAAGATCAGAGGTATCAAAATCAGTTATAAGGGCCCTCGTGGGCTTAACAACCAGTCAGTCAGACCCCCTCGGAGAGGTAATCCTCCATAAAGGTTGTGTGTTGTCCGACCCTTATCTGACTCAGGGTGCTCGTGAAATAACCCCTGCAAGTAACCTATGTGGCTACTTATGTCAAGAAACTAAATCCACCACGATATAACCAATGCGCAGGCAAACAGTCATAGGTTAGGTCCACCATATGGGTAGGGTAACAAAGCCCAAAATCTCAAAATCATTTCCTCTCATAGAGGTAAAGGTACTAGCAAGACCCCCATATATGAATAGATACCCAAAAATATCTCTGATGCTAAGAAGGTATTGGAGGGATATCCCTGCAACCAACTTCACGTGACCTCATGCTTAACTCCGGTGTGAATGGAGCCTCCTGATGTAGTGCCCCTTTTTTGCTACTTTGGTTAAACGCTATTAAAAGAAGACTATAACACCACTTTGTACATATGTTATACAATCCACATGCATTTAAACAAATAAACACATTCTACACAGAGTATTCATATGAGTAACTGCCATAATTAACAATCCATAGCATTTCATACTAACTCATATACATAGCGGAAATCATGATAACATAAGCAGTAGAGTCATGTAGAAACATGTTTAAAACATAAACAGATACTTATCTTTTTAATAGTGGTAGATTCCACCAACCAAGTGCAGGGCTTCCACGAACCTCCCAGCCTTAGACCACACTGCTCATCAGCTCAGCAGTGGGTCACCCCCGAGCTGGAACTAAGCTCCACCCCAAGACAAGGAATCCTAGGCTAGGCTGAGGTTACTGGGAAAAAAACACATACAATCTGGAAGGGTTCTTCCCAAGATGCCATCTTACGCCCACTACTACCAGACTCTCATTCCCCACATGCCTGTTCCGCCCTGGAGTATACACCTTCACAAGCACAGTCCATCGGTGATAACCTCCATCTCTGGGTCTCGGCAACAGGATGGATCATGAAGTCTCAGAGCCTGAAGCTGGTGCTGGACACTCTCTAGAGGGAACCACTTCCCAACAACTCTCTCACCTGGAAGGAGTTGCTCGCAGGCCTGACAACCTGCCTCTTCTAACCACAACCACCTCCCTCTCCTGGAGTGAGGGCATACACAGGCTCAATTACCACCTGCACTGGACAACAAATCACGCGCAGTCCATCTCTGCATGACCACTACAGTCAACCGGGAATACAGACTCAGACTTCTCAAACAAGCTCAACAATGGCGGCAAGGTCTCACGGTGTTGATTTTCAGAATTGCGTGACAAGCAATTTCCGCAGGGAATTACACAGACTCTCTAGGGCAGAATGGGGAGGATGAACCGAGCTTATCAGAAAGTGAACACAGTCTTCTCGGCTCTCAGAATAGAGGGTGTACAAGGATTTGCAGAGACAAACACAAGCTTTTTCCCTGTTTCAGAATTGCACGAGGGTCTCTTGCAGAGGTCACACGGTTCACGCTCAGGAAAGTCCAGGGTCAAATGGAGGAGAGTGAGCCTTCATGACTTACCTCGTCTGTTTTATTTGCATGCATTAGGGCGGACACTTGTCACCCTTGAAATTGCATGCATTCCTCGGCATGCATCACCTTTCTTATGGTTAGGAACTTAGGATAAAGCATAAAATGCACATGTTCTTTTGGAATAATAGTAAAATATTATTCCCAGGCTTAAGCCCCCCTAGGCTCAACACTTATCCCCTTTTCCCACCTTCCAGCCCCTAATTCCTTGCCCACTCTATGGATGCTTAGTACCCCTTCACTCATTCATCATGGTCGGTCTGCACATGGCGGTGTTTATAATTTATTAATTGTTCTGCTTGATTACATTTACAACAGCAGGCTTCTGGCCTTCAACACTCAGGCTCCCTGGCCTGACAACACATAAGACTCCAGCTTATAAAAACTTGGCTCACCAGCCTATAAAACATAATTACAATTCCTTTCAAAACATGGTTTACTACAGGGCTCAGCCTTGGGGACACTACAATTCCCCTCCCCTTATTTTTGCACTGTCCTCAGTGAAACTTTACACAACATCTGCAAGCTTTTCAAAAATTTTCAAAAAGATGCGGGTACTCTGCCCGCATAACATCTGCATGCTCCCATGTCGTGTCCTCAGGACCGTACTAGGTCCACTGGACCTTTACAAGCTCTATAGATCGATTCCAGAGCTGTTTGCTTTTCCTGTCCAATATGCGGACATGATGCACTTGCAGGACACCCTCTAGTTCCACCTGAATCACATTCCAATTGATAACATGATTAGCATCAAGTACATATTTCTTAAGCAGTGAAACATGAAACACATTATGTACATTCATAGATGCAGGTAATGCAAGCATGTATGCAACCGCCCCAATCCTTTCCAGGATCTCAAATGGCCCACAAAATCTTGCTGCCAACTTGGCGCAACTTCCCAGCTTTAGGGAACTCCTGTTAGTTTTCACTTTCAGGAAAACATGGTCACCCACTTTGAATTATCTATGGGTTATGTTACTATCAGCGTAACTTTTCTACCTATCCTGGGCAGCTTTTAGATTATGTTTAATTTTTATCATTTGATCTTCCATCTCTTTGAGCAGTTCAGGCCCAACTACTACTCTGTCAGCTGGATTATCCCATCTCACTGGAGTGTTGCACTTTCTTCCATAAAGCGCTTCGAATGGGATCATCTTCAATGATGCATGATACCCATTATTGTAGGTGAATTCTACCAAATGCAGGTAGTCTTCCCACCTTGATGGTTTATCCATCACATACATTCTCAGCATGTCTTCTATTACTATGTTCACTCTCTCTGTCTATCCATCGGATTCGGGATGATACGCCTACAATCCTTTCTAGAAATTCGAAGTGAATTTCGGGTCTCTATCAGACACAATTGTCTTAGGAATTCCATGCAAGCGTGCAACTTCTTTTAGGAAAATTTCAGCAACATCTTCTGCTCTGTAGGTGGTTTTCAGTGGAATAAAATGGGTAGCTTTAGTAAGCTTGTCCACCACCACCATGATTGAATCATGCTGCTTGCTTGTTCTGGGCAATCCTGTGATAAAATCCATTGTTACCATGCCCCATTTCCATTCAGGAATAGGTAAAGGCTGCAACAACCCTGTTGGGTGCCTATGCTCAGCCTTAACCTTTTGGCACTCCATACATCTGGCGATGTATTCAACGATTTCTTTCTTCAAACCTGGCCAAAAATAATGGCTTTTGACTGCTGCCATAGTCTTCTGATATCTAGGATGTCTAGCATAAGCCACATTATGCATCTCCTTTAGAATTGCCAGCTTCAATTCTCGGACATTGGGTACATACACTCTGTTTTTATACAGAAGTAAACCATTAGTTCCCAAGGTGTAACTTTCCTTGGTCTGTGGTCCCTCACGTTGTTGTAGTTTTGCTACAAGACTTTTGTACTGCAAATCAGTATTTGCAGCTTCTAAAATTCTGTCTTTCATCTCAATCTAGTACATGCTAATGGCTGCAGCATGTAATTCGTGCACTTTTATGCTGAGTGCATCAGCCACCTTATTTTCTTTCCCTTTGATATACTTGATATCAAAGTCATATTCACACAGAAACTCCAGCCATCTGATTTGCCTGGCATTTAAGGTCGGTTGATCAAATAAATACTTCAAACCATTATGGTCTGTTCTTAACTCGAATCTCTTGCCCATGAGGTAATGTCTCCATTTCCTCAAGGCGTGGACGATTGCTGCCAACTCTAAATCGTGAGTGGCATAATTCTTCTCATGCTCCTTCAACTTTTGAGATTCATAACAAACTACAAATCCCTCTTGGATGAGAATTCCTCCCAGCCCCTCCTTACATGCATCTGTGCACACTACGTAATCCTTGTTTGGATCTGCAATCTTTAGGATTGGAGCACTAGTTAGCAGCTACTTCCATCGCTGGAAGCTACTTTCACATTCTTCAGTCCATTGAAACTTCTTCTCCTTCCTTTGCAAGGAAGTGATAGAATGAGCTATCTTTGAGAATCCAGCTATGAACCTCCTATAATAGCCTGCCAAACCCACAAAAGATCTAACTTCTACCACATTCCTCGGTGCTGGCCATTCTCGAATGGCCTGTACCTTCTTAGGATCCGCAGCGATCCCTTCTTCAGATATAATGTGTCCCAAGTAATGGATCTGCCTTTGATAAAAAGAGCACTTGCTCAGTTTTGCGTACAACCAATGTTCTCTCAACACCTGTAGCACCATTCTCAGGTGTTTCTCATGTTCTTCCTCTGTCTTGGAATACACCAAGACATCGTCCAGTAAGACTATGACAAACTTGTCCAAATAATCTCTGAACACTCCATTCATTAAGTACATGAAAACAGCAGGTCATTTGTCAGTCCAAATGGCACCACTGTGAATTCATAATGGCCATACCTTGTTCTAAAGGCGGTCTTGCCAATGTCCTCATCCTTTATTCTCACTTGGTGATATCCTGATCGGAGATCTATTTTCGAAAATATTTTCGCATCCTTCAACTGATCAAAAAGATCATCAATCCTTGGCAGAGGATACTTGTTCTTGACAGTGACCTTATTCAACTGTCAAAAACCAATGCAAAACCTCAACGTCCCATCTTTCTTCTTCACGAATAGGACCAGGAATCCCCACGGTGACACACTGGGGTGAATGTAACCTTTCTTTAGTAGCTCTTCGAGCTGTAATTGCAACTCTTTCAGCTCTGGTGTACTCATTCTATAAGGAGCCTTCAAAACTGGAGCTGCTCCAGGCATCAAATTTATAGAAAAATCGATGTCCCTCCTCGGAGGTAGTCCAGGTACCTCTTGAAATACATCCTTGAACTCCTTGAGTACTTCATGGTCTTCCAGATTTGAGACTACATCTCAAGATGCTTCTTCCACCCGAGCTGCATATAATTGACATCCTTTCTGGTAACATTTCTTCAGCTGCATGGCTGAGATTTCCCTCACAACCACGGCTCTGGGAATTCCTTGGAATGTTACCTGGTTTCCCTCTTCGTTCAGGCATGTGAACCTCTTGTTACAACAATCCAGAAGGGCATGGTGCTGGTCCAACAAGTCCATCCCAATTAAGCAATCGTATGAGCCTAAAGGCAGAATGTTCAATTCAGCCTTAGTGCTCATTCCTTTCATGTCCACTGAACATGGCTTAACCAATTCAGTGACCTTCCTCTTGGTCCCTGTGGCCAACTGCACTAACCAAGATTTCTCATGTTTGCTTCTCGTTAGATGCAAACTTTCCACCACTCTAGGATCTACATAACTATGGCTAGTCCCTGAATCAATCAAAATAACCAGTGGTCGATTGTTGATCATACCTTCCACTTCATTCATGTGCGATTTAAATTCTGCTTGCTTGTTGTCCAGGGCTGCGTAGATCCTCGACATCCTGCTGCCCATATCCTCCACTGTTTTAGCTTGCTGAACAATATGTACAGTTCTCACTTTACCATTTTTATGGGGACAATCTCTGTACTTGTGGTTTCCTTGATAGCCCCAACACTAAATGGGCATCAGTCTCTGTCTTTGTGCTCCCTCTTCAGTCATTCTTGGCTCTCTAAACGATGGTTTCCCTTGAAGACTGTTTTTGAGGAAGGAAGACTTGTTTCTCTTCTGCCTTCGTTCCTTCTTAAACCTCTTCTGGTCATCCCAAGCCTTCCGAAAGGTAGGCTTTTCTCTTTGTTGTTCGTATAAGCATTTGTCCCTTCTTATTGTTTCTTCCATAGTCTTAGGATCGTCATATTAAATCTTGTCACTCATGGAAGGTGGCATTCCACTCAGATACCTCTGAATCTTGACAGCCTCGTCTTTGATGAATGGAACATACTTCAGTAGTTCTAGGAAACTTCGTTCATACTCATCAATAGTCATGCTGCCTAGCTTGAGTTCGAAGAAATCCTTCATCTTCCTGTCATAGTATCTTTTAGTCAGGTATTTCTTCTCGAAATACCTCTTAAATTCCCTCCAAGCGACCTCTTTCTCTCTGATGTGCTGCACCTGCACAAACTGATCCCACCACATGGATGCTTTTCCTTTCTGTTGGTACATTGCAATTCTTCCTTCTGCATGGGCAGAATAATTCTGCAGTTGGAAGTATTTCTTCATGCCAAGCAACCATGTCTCGGAATCTTCCTCCTTCTTATGTTCTCCATCGAATGTTGGAGGCTTAATTTTGTTCATCTCCCCTTTCAATTCCTCCTTTCCAGATTTTTGATGTTTTCTGGTAGGGGACGAGCTTGAACTACTATGTGTCTCCCTGTCAGAATGTCTTTGGGAGCAACTAAGATGTCGGCTACCACTCCTCGACCTACTTCTTCTCCCATGGGTTCTGCGACTCTCCGTCTTACTTGAGTCTCTTCCCTTCTTGAGTTTCTTCTCTATTCTTTCCAGGCTCTTCAAAAATTTTAAGTTTAATTCACCCTGCTGATCCCTGACTTTCATGAGCTTTCGACTATCACCTCGGCGAGCCTTGGCCTCTCTTTGCAATCCTTCAATGATTTTCATTATGTGTCCTTCCTTATCCTTCTCTTTTCCATGCCCATTGGAGTTCGATCCTTCGACTCCTAGGTTAACATCCTTTCCTTCCTGTTCATCTTCTATTTTAGGGGTAATATGCATTTTTCCCCTCTCCATACTCGACGCTGTTTAACTGGAGTCCTGACCTCCGTTGAACTCTGCACACGCACTGTGCAATTAAATTTGAAGTTTTTCAAGCCATTACTCCTTCCGGAACAATTCATAACATTTATAAGCCAATACGAACAAGAACGAAAGACATTTTGATTCAAATAAGTTTTCTGAGTTCTCGTTCGGCTCTGCAATTTCAGGACTTCATTTTTCGGGTTTTCGAAGCTTTCATTTTTGGCATTTCGAGACTTTCGGGACTTCGGGTTTCGGTCCACGAAGATCCAACAGTTAAATATTCATAACCAAAGTCACCCTTTTTGCAACTCGCGATCTCGCGAGTTCGTGAGTCGAAGACCCTCGACTCATTTCCTCTAACCACCGATACCCGAGATGCGACACGGGTATGGCTCCCTCCTCACTAGCGTCTGCTACGCATGACCGTAGTCTAGGGCTAAGTGCTAGCACTCTTCACTACTCACACCTTCGTGAGTTGTGGTGTCCAACCCTGGTACCTCCCTTTCACAAAACCCCGAGAAGCGATGTTGACTTTTCTCCTCTCGTTCTCGCTACCTCGTGACTTCGCGAGTTTCAATGTCGAGCTCCCATGCCCTTATCTCACGAGTCCCCGAAATCGTGAATTACTTTATTCTCCAGGCCCACAGCACAGC
The DNA here is from genome assembly GCA_009831015.1 of Picea engelmannii. Classification (NCBI taxonomy): domain Eukaryota; kingdom Viridiplantae; phylum Streptophyta; class Pinopsida; order Pinales; family Pinaceae; genus Picea; species Picea engelmannii. The sequence continues at coordinate 18,408 of ML831934.1, read as the reverse complement.
TGTCTCCCTTCACCACCATGGCATGTGGTACGTTCAGGAGGTTCCACATCGCTTTTAATGACGTCATCGGGTCCCACCACTCTCGCCTGTCTTCTCGACTCACTGGCACATGGTACGCATTCATGCATCCAAGTCCAATCCAAGCATGGAATCCAACAGTCAGATTCCCTCCTCAGATCAATGGCGTAGATCTTTTGCCATTTCGGGGTTTCGGGTGTCGGAAGTTCATGCAACCACACATCTTGAACTTCCATTTGCCGAAATCCTGAAATCACTGTCTACTAACTTACCTGATCCTACGGTCAAGTTCTTCTCCCCACGATCTACGGTGTAGATTTTTTTCGAGATTTTGGGGTTTCGAAGGTGTTCACCTCTTCTCACCTCCCATCTCCCAAAACATCGATTTCTTCCTCACATCGGACAGTCGTTACAGACCCGGAGATTCCCCGAAGGAATCTCATCCATTCATCGAGACTTAGCCACATGCTAATGTCTCGATATTATGGGTCGGGACTTATCAAGGCGAGAGTTCGAGTTCTTGTCAACGGAACTCCCGAATCCCTGATCCTCGATTTCCCAAAACGGGTAATCTCACGACACGTGGCCTCCGTCATTTAGATGGTTTAGATCTATTTTAGGATTTCCACCATGGAAAGTCCTGATCTCTTGTCAGCAAGACTCCCGATCTCGCGATTCCCGATTTCCCGAAATGGGAAATCTAACGACATGTGGCCTCCGTCATTCAGACGGTTCAGATATATTTCGGGGCTTTTGTCCTTAATCACTGGGGTTTTAACGCTCAAATATCTCCTGACAGATCCAACAGCTGTCGGGTTTTCCAGCTGAGATCTGACGGCTCAGACAGTTCCTAACTAATTCAGGATTTCGCGTATCCCGATTTCCACACTCCTGTGCAATTTCCAAAGGGATTTAAACCCCGTGCACATTTTCCAGATCTAACAGACACGAGGGTTCACCTTTCCCCCCGAATAGATCCTAAGGCTCCTACACTTACGGTGTGGAGTTCTCTCTCCCTGTGGACTTATACCACACTGGCTGCGGTTTCATAACGCCGCTATACCTCCCGAGCTTAAAAACTCGTCAAGTAACTACTTGACACTTTGGAGCAAACCAGGGTCTGAAATTGGCCTTCCAGACCCAATTTCCTTTGCATCCTTGGTACAAAGACCGCTCCACCGGCCCATCTAGGCTCAGTGTCGAAACCTTGGCTCTGATACCAAACTGTAGCGCCCCTTTTCTGCTACTTTGGTTAAACACTATTAAAAGAAGACTATAACACCACTTTGTACAGATGTTATACAATCCACATGCATTTAAACAAATAAACACATTCTACACAGAGTATTCATATGATTTACTGCCATAATTAACAATCCATAGCATTTCATACTAACTCATATACACAGCGGAAATCATGATAACATAAGCAGTAGAGTCATGCAGAAACATGATTAAAACATAAACAGATACTTATCTTTTTAATAGTGGTAGATTCCACCAACCAAGTGCAGGCCTTCCACGAACCTCCTAGCCTTAGACCACACTGCTCATTAGCTCAGCAGTGCGTCACCCCCGAGCTGGGAATAAGCTCCACCCCAAGACAATGAATCCTAGGCTAGGCTGAGGTTATAGGGAAAACGACACATACAATCTAGAAGGGTTCTTCCCAAGATGCCATTTACGCCCACTACTACCAGACTCTCATTCCCCACATGCCTGTTCCGCCCGGGAGTATACACCTTCACAAGCACAGTCCATCGATGCTAACCTCCCTCTCTGGGTCTCGGCAACAGGCTGGATCAGGAAGTCTTAGAGCCTGAAGCTGGTGTTGGACACTCTCTAGAGGGAACCACTTCCCAGCAACTCTCTCACCTGGAAGGAGTTGCTCCCAGGCCTGACAACCTGCCTCTTCTAACCACAACCACCTCCCTCTCCTGGAGCAAGGGCATACACAGGCTCAATTACCACCTGCACTGGACAACAAATCACGCGCAGTCCATCTCTGCATGACCACTATAGTCAACCGGGAATACAGACTCAGACTTCTCAAACAAGCTCAACAATGGCGGCAAGGTCTCACGGTGTTGATTTTCGGAATTGCGTGACAAGCAATTTCCGCAAGGAATTACACAGACTCTCTAGTGCAGAACGGGGAGGATGAACTGAGCTTATCAGAAAGCGAACACAGTCTTCTCGGCTCTCAGAACAGAGGGTGTACACGGATTTGCAGAGACAAACACGAGATTTTTCCCCGTTTCAGAATTGCACGAGGGTCTCTTGCAGAGGTCACACGGTTCACGCTTAGGACAGTCCAGGCTCGAATGGAGGAGAGTGAGCCTTCATGACTTACCTCGTCTATTTTATTTGCATGCATTAGGGTGGACACTTGTCACCCTTGAAACTGCATGCGTTCCTCGGCATGCATCACCTTCCTTATGGTTAGGAACTTAGGATAAAGCATAAAATGCACATGTTCTTTTGGAATAATAGTAAAATATTATTCCCAAGCTTAAGCCCCCCTAGGCTCAACACTTAGCCCCTTTTCCCACCTTCCAAACCCTAATTCCTTGCCCACTCTATGTATGCTTAGTCCCCCTTCACTCATTCATCGTGGTCATTCTGCACATGGCGGTGTTTATATTTTATTAATTGTTCTGCTTGATTACATTTACAACAGCAGGCTTCTAGCCTTCAACACTTAGGCTCTGTGGCCTGACAACACATAAGCCTCCAAGTTATAAAAACTTGGCTCACCAGCCTATAAAACATAATTACAATTCCTTTCAAAACATGGTTTACTATGGGGCTCGGCCTTGGGGACACTACACCTGACGTCACCAATTATACAATAGATTTCACCACTCCCTTAGTCAGACACATATGTTGAGTTTAATAGCCTTGGAGAAGTTTACTCAATGTTGGCACGTCTCAGAACCGATAAAATAAGTCCCTTCTAGTTGGGCCTCCACCACTTCATTCATCCACCAAAGGCAAGCTCATATAAGAGAGACAATGAGGTTCTCTAACAAAGAGGGAAGAGCTTGGGGGATGAAAACTGTGTTCAGACTTAAAAGGACAAAGGGATGCAGACTCAATATGAAGTGAATAATTTCTTCAGAGTAACTTTTCTTTCAAATTTGAATTCTTTCTCCTCTTTCCATAGCTTGGATATGGCTCATTTATAGCCTTCAAATGGAACTGAAGGGCCGAATCAGAGTGTTTCCAATATATGGAAGGTCAAGGATCATGGATCATGGATCCCATGACGTGACATGGAAACCCAAAACCATTTTTAATTTTGGGCACAAAAATCGATGTACGCGGGCTGCAATGGTGCAACCTACGTAAATGCATGTTGTATAGTTGTTTGGGTGCGAATATATGGAAACATACAATTTTAGCTTTGGAAATTGAAAAAAGGGACTTCAAGTCTGCATAGGTAAATGGAAAAGGAATTCTGAGAAAGTTGCATAGGGTGAGGAAAATCTTGCTATAACACTCATGGGGTTGGGGGAGCCTAAAAAATTTTGGCCCTTAAAATGATTTCCTAGGCTTATAAGTCGGATTTTATCACAATCCAAGAAACTGTGTGTAGTGGTGACAAGGCGTCTGAGTCTTTTCATGGTTGGTTAAAACACTGGTCCTTCTGCACAATTGATGTTGTGGGTCTCTCTAGAGGCTTACTCTCTGCATGGAGTCCATGTTACATGGCTCTATCCTCCTTTCATATTCCATCTGGAATTGTAGTGGATTTGGAGGATCGATTTTTAAATTCCTCTTTTAGAATGATCAATGTGTATGGGTCGTATGCTGACATATTCCAGTTTTGGGATGGGATAAGTTGTGTTGGCTATCTAAACTCATCCAACATCATATTAGGAGGGAATCTCAATTTCACCCTCTCTTTAAGGGAGGTTTAGGGAGCCCATCCCCGCAAAGACCCTATGGAATTTTTTTTTCTCACTGGATATAAGATAATCACTTGATTGACTTGGATCCCTCTAAGTTGTCCCAAACATGGAGAAATAGAAGACAAGGGGTAGTTCTAATCGCTAAAAGACTAAATAGATTCCTTATTTATCAGGATTTGATTTATAACCCTTGGTCCTTCAAATCATGGGTACCAGCGGGGGGATTATCAGACCATATGTCCATAATGCTTAATATAGATAAAAAAGGATCTAGACCTCCCTCTCCGTTGAAGTTTAATCATGTATGGCTCTTGGAGGAGGATTATAAAAGGATGGTTGTGTCCAATTGGACCCCTCCTTCTAAGGGAGAATGCAACACCCCCTCTCTAAACCCTGAATACATGTAATTAATCACGATTAGTGATTTCCATGCAATGAAATGTAAATATTGTAAATGTATTCTTGTTTAATTGTAAATGTCAAAACTGACTGTGAAGTGAAACCTTAAAGTATTGTCCATGATATCACTATTGGAATGAGAGAAAGCCCTAATAAACTAAAGGACCTCAAGCCTTATTCATATTAATTCCTTTAGTCCTGATTTCAAGACAAATCATTTAATGAGGGAGGTTGGTAGTTGAACAACCAACCACCCCAATGAATGAAAGTATGGAGGGTTGTCAGAAGGGATAGGAAGTTGCCAGCTAGAGGACAGTAGGAAATATCCCCATGGGTCCCCAGGATTGACCCACAAGTTTCCTTTTGATAGAAGAAATAGAATGATAGGTCGAGAACCTGCCCAAGTCATGCGTGCAAGAAAATAAAGGCTCAAAGACAAGAAAGGAAGTCTAGAGGCATGATTGTGTGGATGGAGAAATACAAGAGTAGCTTTTCGAAGGAAAACGAGAAGTTTTTATGCACTATTGATGCTCACCCTGAATAGAGAAGACTCGGATTCTCTAACTGGAGCAACAAGGGGTTATATCTTGGTGCTTACTGGACAGAAACTGACACTGGTAAGTGGAGGTCACCGAGGGACTGTTGAGAAGAGAAGGGAATCCCTTGTGCAAAGAAAATCATATTGATAAACCACCTGATAAACCTACAGAGACTCGAAGCTCAGTGGGAGGTGGAAACTTTTGTTATGTCGGAGGAGGAAGGAGAGTAACCTTCGCGAATCGTCACAGAATCGAAGCCTTGTTGAGTCAATTTCCCTAGTGGTATCATGGATTGGAAAGGGGGTGGCCAAAATGCTAAGAGTGAATGCATCTGAGCCTTTGTTTGGATGGAAAGGAGAACACCCACTGTCAGTTGGATCACTGTAACTTCTAACTAGATAAGTATCTCATAGACTCTATGTAATTGAATTGAAATGCATGATTGGATGCATGTACTTGTGCTATAAATATACATGCTTGATTTATAGTAATGATGCTTATTGTATTGAAAAATTCCTGCATTTGAGTGACGGTAGGATGGAAAGAACAGTGCATTCCCTACACATCTGAATACAAGCATCTTGTAATGTTCATAGATAAAAATAATGAACTTAATTTTATGGTTCACATGTGCTCAATGTTATATATGTATATATCGTTGTGATGGGAAATCCGTGAAAGGAAACTAGGGTTATAAGTTAACAATTGAATGTAAAGTACTAAGCCAAAGGAGGTGAAATAACTCACCTTCATAGTCAAATGGAATATATATATATATATATATATATATATATATATATATATCGTTGTGATGGGAAATCCGTGAAAGGAAACTAGGGTTATAAGTTAACAATTGAATGTAAAGTACTAAGCCAAAGGAGGTGAAATAACTCACCTTCATAGTCAAATGGAATTGTTGGTAGTGCTATGTATGAGAGGCCACAAAAGGTCGTAAACTATATGTTCTTCCCCTTTGATAAATTGGTGGGTCGAAGGACCTTGAATCCTCAATTGAGTTCTAGATGGCACGCTTGTGCTTGTTGTGGATAAGGGAAAGAGCCCAAAGAAAAATCCTTGAATTGACTAAGTCCTAAATCGGATGAAAACCAATGTTTTTTGCTTGAAGAAATCGCAGTCGTTGAATCGACAGAGCAAATAGATCCGGACCCTTCATCGACGCAGGTTACGATGCTTGTAGAGAATGTACTCAAGTCAGTTTGAACCGTTAATCAGAACTAGAGTGAGATCATATCCTGGTCGTCCATCACAGGATGTTGTTCCGAGAAAGATGTGGAACTGGAGGAGTTTCACTTTGAAGGAGGAGACTCTGATAGAATATATGGGTCGTTAATCGGGGGTTAACCCAGAATTAACCTTTGTCATAGATCATTGTGGTCTTGTTTAAGTGATATTTGGAGGAGAGGTAACGTCATCATTATGTGTTATGCTGACCTAGAACACCAATGTGTCTAGAGGTTGATAGGTATCAACTTGTGAATGGAAATAGTTGATTGGTTGGTGAGTAGAGCGCACGCCCTTTGGGTGAACTAGGTCTTAGAACTTTGTTTTAAGCTTGGCCGTCAGATCTAAAGGTTGAAATATCTCAATTGTTGATCGTAGAGGATCCTTCAGAGTATCCCATAGTTAGACTGGGACAAGACTCTGAATTTACTGGAGCCATCAATCTATCGGGGAAGAATTTGGAGTGATTTGATCCACTAGGAGGAAAGTACTCTAAAGGAAGGACATCGAGGAGTAATATTGATCTTCCATCGGACCTAGTTAGAAGTAATCATGATCGTATATTTTGATGGTCCTTCGGGACGAAGCCAGGAGGAAAATGACCTCATGATGATGCAGATGACGTCACTCAACCAATTCCCAGAGGACATGTGGCAGCGCCTGGAGAGACATGCTAAGTGCATTCGTGGGGATTTGCATGTCACGTGGAGGACCACTTGTCGCGTAGTGGTGATGACACATGTAGCGGTGTTACCCATGATTTTGGTCATCATGATAGTGTATTAATGATGGTGTACTCAGGCTCTTCATAAGAACTTTCTCCTGATAAAAGTTACTTTCATCTCTTCCCAGAAAACTCATTTTTGAAGAGGGTTCGCAGGCTGATAGTATCCCAGGGTGCGAGAATGCCTGATTCTCGCAGGCTGCCTTAAGCTGGGGTGCGAAATTCTCGCACTGTGTTGAATAGCCAGGGTGCAAACTCTTCCTAAAGCATGGAAAAAGATGAATTCTCGATGTTTCTAGAAGGGAATCTTCTAGAAGAATGGGTTGGCATTCGAATGGTTATCCTTGTACTGGATTCCCTGATATTTTGGGATCATTCTTATCCAAGTAACTATCTCATTCTCTCCTATATATTGAGGGAATTCTCATGGAAAAGGTTAAGCAAGATTCATTGGAGAATTGGTGAAAGAATTGTGTGAAGGACTTAGCTTGAACAACA